>JAANSM010001245.1:0-19866 GCA_036850725.1 Orchesella villosa | reverse complement strand
TTGTTTCATAATATTATTTGTTGTTTACTTTCCCGAAGTATCTGCTTTTGTTGACGTATGCGTACACAAAACCAGGGGAGCACGCATCTGGGATATTACGTCCTGAATGCATTTCCATACTGCTGTGTTATGTAAGTGGACCGGTACACATGTGTGCGGTTTACCGTAAAAATAACACGTCGTCATGAAGGATGGGTTTTGTGTTAGATAACATAAACGCTTTGGTGCTGGATAACTAATTTGTTATCACCTGAGATTATAATGGAATTCAGAGATTAAAATTTAATGGTGCTCAATATACAGAAAGTATTAATTTTATATATATTAACGTGATGTTTGTATTCAATAACACGTCTTCAATGACAGAACTGACACAAGCAACAATAATCTGATTTATATATTTGACTGGAGGATTCCCTCGACTTAAAGAGGTAAATATAACTTAAGTATTTACGATTATTTGGGTCATTTGCATACACCTTATTTGACATTTCTCATTATTCCCCATAGTTTTACTCACCTTTCGTTACCTTTTTGCACGTAGGACCTAATACGCATAGGAGAATGTTCTGAAATGGTATTGGAAACCAAGTCACTAAACTTGATTATTCAAAAGGTTCTTTAGTTATCAGGGCATTTAGGAAACCGTATTTAAAACGCATGTCTGAACTCATCTCGACTATGACATTCCATGAAACATTTCTTTAAATTCTCATGTGTGCATAGTCTTCAAGCATGTTTAATACAAATATTAAATCGCCAGGGAGATAAACGCAACGGTTGTTCATGAAATTCATCATTTCATTAAATTGAGAAAAAGTGAAATCATATGATGTAATTAATTTGAGTTACTCATCGTGATTTTCGAACATATTCAATTAGCCCCAAGTTGATTCAGTGAACTAACTGCAAATTTTTTATACACGGCAACAAGTTCTAACCAGTGTAACGGAAGTTGATGTTGTAAGAAGGAAAAGGTAAGCAATAGTTTGTTTGTGTATTGAGCGTAGCACCCCATCTAGAATATTTTGCTGATGATTTTAGAAAGTTTGAAATAGGATGTGTAGTAGCGATCTAGCGATATTTATTTTTAGAGTGGTTGGCGTTTCGGAACATGAATGAGTAGAAGCACGGAAGAGTTTTTTTTTCATTCTTCCCGATTCTACAAGAATCTCATAGGTATAGTATAAGCATAGCATGAACCATTTCAAAGATATATGTATTAAGAATCGTCATGTTGGAAAAGCTTAGATATTCCTTTTTCCCCTTCTTCCTCATCTCGAACAGCACACGGGATATTGGATATCACGGTATATTTTTTATTTTTTTATTATTATTTTTAATTGGTTATTTAAAACAGTTGTTTATTCCGTTTTAAGGGTGTGATAAGCAACCATGGATCCGGAAATGTTCTTGGACGTGGCCAACCAGGTCACCAAACTAAAAATGTTCCCTTATTTTGACATTGCTCATGCCGCTTTATGCTGCCTACACGTTAGGGAGGACCTTCATGGTATATCTAACAATATTATTCATTATACTTGGGATTATATGAAAAGTTAATCGTGTGAATTAACGAATACTGATAATTTGCCCAGGGGGCGTGAACTTTACCCGTCGTCACCCGTTGGCGACATGGATTTGCTCATTGGTGGAGATATACGCTGGAGGAGTTCTTGCAAGTTTGTTTCTTGGTGAGCCAATTTTAGGGCCACTTAAAAGCAACGAGCACCTCGTCCTTTACACTCTTGTCTGGTATCTCGTCTTTTACTGCCCATTTGACGCGGTTTACAAGATATGCAAGTTTCTACCTGTTAAACTTGCTTTTAGCGTCATGAAAGAAATTTACAGAGTCAAGAAGGTTTATGATGGAGTTTCACACTCTCTAAAGATATTTCCCAGTGGTTATCTCATCGCCCTTGTTGTTGGCACTGTCAAAGGTTACTTTTTGCAATTATTGTTATCTGTTTATGTTGAAATATGTTTTTTACGCACCCGATTTATGCTTATGAGTATATGATTTAGGTAACGGAGCTGGTTTCCTCAAGATTTTCGAACGACTCCTCCGCGGCATCTGGACTCCTGGAGCTATCGAAATTCTACAACCTTCCTTGTAAGCTTTTTATATAAATTTTCATCATTATGTGTTACATGGCAAGGAATGTGTGTAATAGTATGATGTATGAATGATTGTAGCCCAACGAAGGCGTGCATCGCAGCATCGGTGATATTCGTGCTGGACAAGAAGACGGATTTTATCTCTGCTCCTCACAGCCTTCTGTATTTCGGAATCGTGGTGTTTTTCGTGTACTTCAAGATCTCTTCAATCCTTCTTGGAATCCACGATCCGTTTGCTCCGTTCGAGAACATTTTCTGTGCGTTATTCATGGGTGGACTTGCTGACGCTATTACTCGTGCGTTCGGGTCCAAACCAGCTGGGGATGCGAAGAAGGATGGGGAGGGGAAGAAGAAGGAGTAATTTTTGTTTTTAACCTTATATGAACCTATAAAAGACTACCCTTGTTGAAATAAAAACTCGATAATTTGGTGTAAAACCGTTTGAATATTTATTGCTAAATAATGATTAGATGAATAAAGTAATGTAAAAAGCGCATGATTATTTTTGACACATGCATATCCACATCTGTGTGCATATTAAAATGAGGTGTGATAATAAGCAGGTTGAGTGTTAAAAATGATTGTTTTAAAGATACTCGACGATATCACATTTGATCATGATGTTGGGACAAGACAACATGAGGTTATTAGGTTTGTTCCTTTTGCTACGCAGGGTGCTTCGAGTTTGCTCGTTTGAACTTGATCGCTCACGAAGACTTCTGCTACGCTCGCTTAAGATCTTGTGGAATATTGGAAGCAAACTCACGTCCAAGTTTATTTCACTCAGGTTCAGATTAGAATTGTCTAGTCGCTTTGGAACGCTGTAACTACGGTTCTTTAGCGTTGCTGGGGTTACACCGGAGCTATGCGTTCTCACGTGAATCTCCTCTGTTGACAAGTGTTGGTAAGCTGTTGGGATCGGTCGGCTTGAGCTTGTCGTTGTTAATGTTTGAGAGTATGTGCTGGGCTCGTGCGTTGAACCACTTACTGGGTTGTAATAACCTTGCTGATTTGAAGATAATGTTGTTGTACTACTTGATAGTGTTCGGATGCTTGATGTTAATGTTACTCGCTCTGTTCCCTTTTGAGGTTGCATACTCAATCTACGGTGGTGGGAGGCGCAGCTTGATGCTAGTGCTACTGGTTCTTCTGCAACTAAATACCGATATTTTTTTCATCAACATCATCAAACAACGTACTCGGGAAATTTTAATGTTCGGGAAAAACTTTAGAAAGTGTTCGAGAAGCATGAAAATTTTTGCAATTCGGGTAAAATATATTTACTAGTTTGAAATGTTGGAGCGACTGGTTTGGGTTATATTGGTTGAAATATACCGAATAGGCAAGTCCAACAGAGAATTACACGAGTATGAAAACCGGGAATTATTATACGTCCACTTTTTCTTATGAAAATATTTGTGAAATTTCTTTGTTTCTTGCTCTAAACGACCACCTGAGTACTCTGCTTAACAAGGTAGCAATTTACCACCTTGTATACTGATACTAATTACAAGTATCAGTATAGTAAAACTCATTACGAATGTAACTAAATTCAGATATAGGGAGAATCGAGAAAAAAACATGAGTATATGAAAATCCGTGAAACAACACGTGGAATATTAGGTGGAAGCGTTATGATAATAAATAATTTTACCAAAGATTTTAAGTACAACTAGATTGTGCATGAATTCTTTTTCTCCATTCAAAAAATCTTTAAAAAATGTGGAGCAATAACTTCTGGAGGTAACCCCCCAAATACACAAGTTAAATGACATCATTCCCATTGCAACAATGCACTTTTCAAAATTTTCAATGTACTTGGGGGGTTACCAAACAAACTTTTGCACCACGCTTTTTCAATATTTTTTGAATAAGAAGAAAATTTCTTGCACCCTCTATGTACTTAAACTCTTTGAATTTTACGGTTGTGATGGAAAAAATCCCCCCCTTTAAGTTGAATAATGTAAAAAATGAGTATAAAATTACCAGTAGTTTGATTTCCGTTGATAAGTTCATGTTGTTGCATATCAGTCTTGTGTTGTTTGGGAAGCTGAAGTTTGACGGGGTTGTTTGATCCTGGTAGCAACAAGGTAATAGGTTTGGCAACAGTTGGTGACTTGAGTCGTTTGGAAGTAGTTTTTTGTTGTTGTGTAGCTGTGGTAACAGGAGCTTGAGTAATATGGTGTTCAGTTTCCTCATCTTCCTCGACATAAATATTCCTATCCATGTACCTCCTGTCTTTTTGCAACATTGTCCATATCTCTTGCTGAGTAGTTGTCGAAACGGCAGTGGGTTTATGCTCCTTCACAACCAAAACGTTTTCAGAAATACTTCTGGTGGTAGTTGACCCTCCCTGATTTGAATCAACTCGATCGCCAACTGGATTCTCCGGGTCTTCGCTCAAGTCTAGTTCAGATTTGTTTAAACGCAAATATTTTGGGAGCAGTTGGATTGGTTGCATTATCACCACGCTTAAACTTCGCTGTTGACGAGATTTGTGAGATTCAGGCTCCTCGGGGATCTTTGGAAGACTCTTCTCTTCAATTGTTACTGGCTCTTCTGATGGAGAATTTGACAACGTTTGCTCGTTATCACATTTCACTTTATCACCGCTTCCGGACGAATTTATCAATATCGTCTTCGCCACCACTGATGTTGCTGGCTCCCATGTTCCTGTTGTTGTCAGGTTACCAGCTGCCGCCGCCAGCGCCGTTGCTAGCCCAGGGTACTTTTTTCTGCAACCAGACACATACACTTTGTATACTTCACATACACAACCACATCGTTACAGTTGTTATGGAAACTATTATGTCGTTTTGTTGCCATAACAACCATCAATAATGTAGTTTAAATATGATTAATTTATAAATGATGTTTGTTGAAGTTGTTAAAAAAGCGATAATTACTTTGGCGTAGCCTCCTGGGCTTCTTCAATGAACACATCTTCACCACCATCAGAGTTAAGGGAGTAGAGTGAGCTCACGTCTGTGTCTTTTGAGCAGGTGAAATGAATGTTGTTAAATACACACAACCACACAAGAACACAGTTAATCGAGTTAATAAAGTGTATAAAAATTTATAAAATGTGTTTGTACCTTCTTTTTTGAGCACCTCAGACTTTGGTAACGCGAGGTTATGCATCGCGTCATGTAGTATATCTTGAGCATCGTCTCCGAGAATCTTGGCTAGAGCCTAAATAAACCATTTAAGTATGTAAGTTTATTTAAAATATAAATTAATATAATCCTTTTTACCTGAATCTCACTGTCCACCTCTCTGATTTGCTTCCTAATCTTTTGATTCTCCTGCTTGGCAGTTTTTAGCTCGGCTTCATACATGCTTGTCGCTGACGCTCGACGTGTTTGAGACGCCGGTTTCACTGTTGTACGCAGACGTTTCTCTACCGTACCCTTTGGATTACGCTTCAGCTCGATTATCTACAAGTGTTCAACGAATATAAGGTTTTTATCAACAAATACTGAAATTAATTATGGTCTGTTGGTATGGAAACGGTTTACCTTGGGTAGGAACACAAGACAAAGTGTGGCAGTGGTGCAAAAGATGATAAAAAGAGAGATGATGAAGAATGAAGCGTCGTGTTTATCCGTGAGCACATGTGACAGTGGCGCTCCTAGCACGCACATCATCACGCTGTTGTACACACTCATACCTATGTACTTTGAGTCGTTCAACGCTGGAATTGCTACGCCACGTGTCTCCCACGCCAAAAAACAACCGAACAACTGAAATTTTTCATAATATACTTTTTTACATACACTTTATATTTTTGGATTGTTACATGGCAACAAAAAAGTTTTTACCATGAGCAAGCCCTTGTAAGCGTAGATTGCCCCAACAAAGTAACTCATGTACTGGGACTTGCAGTACTCGTTCTCTGGGATTATCAGGATGTCGTCGTTATTTGGGTTCGTCTAGAAGCGTTAACGTTAGGAGTTATTTGGTTGCCATGGTAATGAATAATAAAATATAATATAAATATGAAATGGGTACAAAATGTAAAATGAAGTAGTCTCACATAAGCCTCAAGCTGTTTGGTAGACCTGCTCATGGGATCGGCAAAGTGCCAAGTAGTCATGATAGCAAAGTCAATAGCGAGTAGAATTCCAACAACGATGAATAGTTGCATATCCTTGATAACTTTTTTATTTAGCTTGACATTCGTGAATATAGAATGAACCCTCCAAGTTTTGGAGAACATTGAACCAAATGCTAACGTAAATCCAGCCATTAATATCCAAGCCCGTGCTGTGCAAATATACGGAAAAGCTTCTATGCTTGTTAGCTTACTATCCAAACCAAGTATTATCACGCTTGTGTACGTGAAGATGCAACCTATTATTATCAAGTTGTTCAGGTACGGGCTGCTCATCTTTATGTACCTAAGTAATTTTTCATTATTAACAATTTTTTCTTATAAATAATATCGGGCATGCTAATTCTTTTCAAAGGACAGGCTACCCTATTCTGAATTATATAGCGTTTTCGAACCTACAGCTCGAAAATCGCGTAGTTATAAAAAAGTTTCCCGAAATCCGGTGGACCCTTGTATGAAAAGAATTAGCATGTCCGAAAAAAAGTATAGATAAAATATATGCAATAGGTAACTAACCTCTGATTCCTGAACTTGATGTTGATGGCAAGAAAGAAACATGCGAGTACAATTCCAACACTGGATGCAACTGTCATGGCAGCAAATAGTGTTGGGTTAACGCGAGTGTGCTCAATAATCTCTATAGTTCTGTCTTTAGGTGGGTTTTTCCCGTTCCAAACAATCTGGTTGTCTTTACTATCCAGCATACTCAGTGTTCCTGATACACCATCAAATTCTCCTACTTTCACCTCAGCGTTTACCGTGTTAAACGCTCGAAACTGCTTTATCAATATCGTCCCCTTTCTACCATTGTCTTTAAACTCTACTTTACCCTGAAAATTTTACACGTTATTTTACATTCTTGAATTATTGTGTAATAGTTTGAAGACATATTCGTGTTAGTTACCGTGACACCGGTGAAGCTGGTGGCGTTGAGAGCATTCAGAAAGGCAGTTTGCCAGTTGTCATCGTGATACTGAAATGTACGAAGCAGGTCTTTTCTATGCCTGTGAGCTGGGTCTGGGTAGAATTTGCTCATATTATGCAGTGCCAATGCTATCGCCCATATACCGTCATACGCGTACCCGTGGAACCGACTATACTCATTTAACTTCACCACTTGATACATGTCGTTATACTGGTCGGCAGTCTGAAATAACCAATTTTTATTATTTTCAATTACTCGTTTACTGGGTGTCATGGGTACTACAACCTAACGCTATTCAAAATTAGGACATCATTTTTTTAAAATAATTAATTAAATTTTTTTTAATGTTTTCAATCGGTTTGAATTTTGGATAGGTGTAATTAAAACAACGTGAAATAGACTTGTAATATTTTTGATAACAAGGTATAACTGGAATGAGTGTAAAAGTAACTAACCAAACCGGAGATGGTGATATCCGAAGAGGTAGAAAGGGGTAGTAGATCCATGAGTAACGCCCCTTTAAGTGCAGTCTCAACTTCCTCAACAGTACAGTTGACATCATCCTGTTTCCTCCACCAAGTGGGAGTATAAGCGGCGACGATTAGCCATTGATATTTTTTGCCATACAATTTCTCCCGATAAGCCTCACAAAAGATCCTCCTGGCCCAAGTTTCATTAAAGTTGCCGAGAATTATCCTGACGTCTTTTTCCTTCAACTTGTGAATATGGTAGCTGATGTCGTCAGCAAATGATTGAGCAGCGACAACTTGAACGCCCATAGGTTCTAGTGATCCGACGAGGCTGTTGTGAGCAAGGGAGTACCGAGGTTTGTTTTGGTATAACGTACCCACTTTTGTCCAGTTGTACTTTCGAAGTAGCGCCAGACGAGGAGCGTTGAATTCATTCTCGCTTGGCACGATACGGAAAAGATTTGGGTAGTTCTTCTTACTGAACATTGGATGCATATCAGCGTATGATAACTGAGCTATCTTCCAGTATCGACTTGCTTTTGCGATTGGATCTGTTACTTGAGTACATGCGTCACCAAATAACATGTATTTCAACGGATTCTCGTGCATCATGTCGAAAAACGCCTTCATTCCATCGCTTGCTGAACACTACGGGTTTTTTTCAAACATGTTTTATTTATTTCTTTTTGAACCAAAGCCAATTTATCAAGCATGGGCAGTTTACGTGTTATGGTAGCTCTCTAGCTTTCGAACAATATTTCAACATTTTTACTATGCAGTTATATGATGATTAAAAAACCCATATTGGTTATTGGTACAACCAGAAAATATAACTATGATCCAATAGTTATGATAATTAATCGAAAAATGTGAAATTTATTTCAAAATCAATTTAGAGTAATAATCATATTTAAACCATAATTTATACACTACATGGATCCTTTGTTTAATTTTTATGATAACCTAGCGGAAACCATGGTAACTTGAGTCTAATATTTGCACATGCCAAAATTAGGATAATTGTAAAAAATCTTATTACTGAGTTGGATAAGGAATTTAGGGTCGCCTTAGTTTTTTTAGATTAAACTTGAGCTCAAAGATAATATAAATATGGTTTCCGAATAAGTGTTTTCGAACAGTAGACTAACTGGTGAAGAGCCCATCCCTGATCTGAAGATCATGATAAAAAAATGTGGGTTTTGATGTGTATGGATGGTGATAGTTTAATGAGCCTAAAAAGATATGAAACATGATTTTCTCGAGTGTTCGAGTTCCAAAAAGCGGTCATAAAAATCAAAGTAGGTCGTTTGTAAAAACGGATGTGATTGAAATGGACGCGAATCTGACTTTTACGATGTGTATGAAACCTGATGCGATTGATAAGTATGTAAATTCAAAAAGAATGAATGAGATAATAAAAAAGTGTGTAACCTTGGTATCATTCCATGAGATGTGAAGTTTGTAGTCTGGTAGTGTGGTGTTATTGTTGTTAATATGATAGATGGCAAGTTTGACAGCGGGTAGAACGCCCCTTCCGATGGCGCCTTCACTGGTAACATTTCTGAGTGATGATGTTGGGAAGAATCCAGCAATATGAATGGAGTCTTTGCTCTTGGTGGTGTCAGTGGTTCCGCCACTCACGAATCCGTAACTAATGAGATTTCTAGTTTTAACGTTTCTGTAACCCCGAATATTGTAAGACCTATTTACATAAGCGTGTTCTGAATGTGTTATACTGGTGTTAGATAACAAACTGCTAGATTCCCACGATGAACAACAACCATCACGGATATTTAACAACCATAAACATAACACCAACATTATTGATTGTCGCGTTAAACCCTCCATCAACCTTTTTCGACGACGGGATCGACCCTTCATCATCACATGAACGTAACCACAACAACAATCTATCACACCCACACATGATTCCTTCATTATCTATTTTATTTTCAACTAGATTTTACATTCTTTTTTACATTTAGACGCCCTTTTTAACTACACTTTCTTTTAAACACCATCTTTTCACATTCATCACAAATGTATGTTTGGGAGGGGAACATCACATATATAACAACCGTATATGGAGGGAAATACTCAGACCCTGCTTTTTTTTACAATACTATATACACTATACACTACTACTTCGGATTTACTCGGCCATACACGCGCACCAAACCCTTTACACACAAACATTTCGCTTTTTTAAACGGATATCGCATTTGCATTTCGAACATTTTTACGGAATTTATTGCAATTATTATATTTATCCCATGGTTACCAATTATTTGTTCTTGGTACAATCAAGTATTCCTGTTCATATGCATTTTTCAGAAACCATGGTAACGTTATTTTCAAATTTTGTTTTCCTTAATGCATGCGTTTTTTAAATCTATTCGCCGTTGCCCTGGTGATTGAAAATATGCGAGTAATATGATTTGATAATATAAATGATTTGAAAGAAATGAGATATGAGAATGATAAATTTGAGTAGTAATAATAAATGAAATCATATGAAATAAAATGTTTTATTAAGTGTAAAAACAAGTGCAGACGGACAGACAAAGAAGTATGATATAGTATCTGTGATAGTTGGTATACGAGTGATTACGCATTGTTGTGTGTAGAAGATGAGTTTTTTATGGAGTATTCCGGAGGAAGATGGATCCATGTAACGAACATGATGACGTAAGGAACCGTATACATAATCTATTGAACAAGAAAGTTTAAATTGAAACTGACGTGATGGGTGTTTTATCTTACTTCGTGACGCAAAAACTACATCTATCTACAATACATATTCAGTATAGCTTTTATAATTAAAATAGGATATTTCTGATTCATTTTTTATTTCTAGCGATTTTAATATTGACGATCCGGATTTAGACACTTCAACTACTTCAGAAGAATTTTCAGCATTTATTAACGCGTTGTTCGATTTTGAATTGTTCTGCCTTGCGCTCGTTTCAACCTGGAACGATTCAAATTTTATTTTATTACTGTTGGGAGTTTTTTAATCCATCTATTTTAGCATGAAACTATTATTAAGAATTTATTATCAAATATTTTAATTTTAAAAATTAAACCCATTGTTTTTCATTCAATTATCAACTGTAAAAAAAACTTTTCCAAACCTTAAATGCGTCATAATGTGTTGTTTTCTTGAATGGAGGTGGAAAATTTGATGTTAATATTTTTTCGTTCACAAGGATTTGCAGCTCTCCAACCGTCATGTTTAAGTTTAAGTTATGAATAACCAGAGGCTTCCAGTTTCTGTGTTCAAACGATCTTATCACGCGGATCGTTATCGTTACATTTTCCTCACAAGACATCTCGAACCAAATACACAACTCAAAGAAAAAAGTATATATATTATTTTACTCACGATTGATTTACTTCCCGGGCCCATTTACACTATACCCTCAACCCAAAAATCTTTGTTCCAACACACCCATATTATAATCATTTGCTTATGCTATATTTCTCTTCGCATCTTCCATATACGCCATCTCCCATATGCAACTTATGGTCCCTACAAAACAATATTCCATGCTCGAAAATCATTTTATGACTCAATAATAACTCTCCTATAACTCTTGCATAACTCTCGCATAACTCCCGTATAACTCTCGCACAACTCATGCTTAACTCAGATTATACATTTAAAACCCAAACGTGGCCCATTCAAAATGCATAACTCAACTCGTGAATATAACTCATTGATAACCCGTGATAACTCATCTGCAATCCACAAGCGATTTAATTTTCCAGGTGAATATGTACTTAACAAATACCACTGATGCTGGTACAATATAGGCCTCGCTCTCGTTTGAACCTCCAATTCAGCCCCACAAACGAAAGGCAATGGAGGGTTTCCTCAAGTCTTGCAATAATTGCCATGAATTATATCTGGTAATCGTAAGATGCTCGTATTTCAGATAAATGAAGGATAACGCGATCCCGATGTATAGTATTTAAATAATGGTTGCCAAATGTGTGATATGAATAAAAGTAAATATAGGAGTGTAAATTATTGTACAAGAAACGTAATGTTTTATTAAAGGATAGTAATAAAAATGAAAGTAATAATCTCAAGTGTAATCAGTCTATATAAAAAAGAAGCAATATGTAGTAAAGTATATGTTGATATACGTTACAATGTTGAAATGCAATTGTTTGAAAAAAAGATTATTTCTGCTCGTTTTTGGTATCGTCTTCATTATCCTCCTCCTTGAAGACCAACTCTTTAGGTAAGCTTGGTCTATTCAAGACAACAGGTTTAACTTTAACCTGTGGTTTATTAAAGGTGGTACTAAAAGTGAACATTCCTCCCCGTTGCTCAGTACTCCAAGAAGTAGTTGGCTGAGGTGGAGGTGGTTCTGTGTTAGCCCGTTTCTTGAGCGTAGCATTTTTCTGTTTTGCAAACACCTCAGCTCCGCTATGTTTCGTTGGAGTTGATGGACTAGAATTCGCACTTGAAGATTCTGATGAGTCGCTGTCTTCTGAAGAACTCGTGTCCGTGAACTTTGGCGGGATTGGAGCTGGGTTGTTTATGGTGGGTGCTACTTGTGCTGTTACCACTGCTTCTCCTTGTTGTTGAGGAAGGTCCATCACCAAATCAGGTGCTGTTATTGATGAAGAACTTTTTAAACGTTGCTCCCATGCTTGAATATTACTTTTCACTTGTTTTGCACTCTGAGATTTAGATATTGCCAACGATACTCCTACTTCTCCTACGTTGCTAGACTCACCTCCAATAACATCCTTTGCCGGTGGCTACAAACGTTAATTTATGTTTTAACACTCTAATTCTCTACCATTTTGTTATATTATTTTGTCAATCGTCATGATTCATGCTTAATAAATACGGATCATGCAATTATTACTTTTAATTACATTTAATTAGCGGATAGTCAGATGCAGTCAGCAAGTTATTACTAAGCAACAATGTGTATCTACTAAAAATATTTACGTTGATTTTTAACGAGAAAACAATAAAATAAAATATTTTTTGTACGTGTTTGAACGCAACTAAAAAATTAACTCAGGAAAAAGTGAGTAAAAAGTGTTACAATTATGTTGATTTAAAAAAACAATAAAATAAAATATTTTGTACGTGTAAAAAAAGGAAAAAAGTGATTAAAAAATAGTACAATTAAACGTCAGTAGAAGCAAGTACAAAGACGTCATCTTCCTCAGTTACCTGATCACTAGGTATTTCAACGATGTTAGAGTTGATGTTAGATTCAATAGTAATTCCATTATTCTTAATTTCTGGTATGGGCGGAGGAGTGTTTGTTTGAGTAGGTAGTGGAGTTTTGCTAGATCCAGCATCGCTGACAGAAAATGATCTTGCATGTGCTTCAGATTTCTGAATCGGTTGAATTGGCATTGTTATTAACGAGTCACTGCTCGTTCGGGTTCTACACCCTGTTGATTCTTTTTGAGGTGGCGTTGTTAATGGAGGTGGCACGTTGTGCGGTGTCCCTGGAGTTGTTGGTGCCACTTGCGATGATGATGATGAACTGCATGGCATGTCCTCGTCTCTATAGCAATTTAGTTTAGTCATGACCATGTTAGCAGGCGGAGTAAAAACATTTTTGAAAGCGGTTTTAAATGTTGCAAGTCGGAGTTACCTTATTTTGAGAAGAATGTATTTATCTGGTATGAGTCCCTCATCGCCTCGTTTATTGGCGCCTTTCCACCAATCTGAACTCACTTGTGCGTATAAAACTAGCGTCTCCCCTTTTTTTAACGATAATTCTCGAGTTGACCTCGCGTTGAAGTCGAACTGCGCGATTGCTTCAAGGAAATCTGATTCTACGGGAGTTAAACATGAGTTTATAGAAAATGGACACATATAAAATTGGGTATAAAAAACCAAACATAAAAAATATTACTGAATGATCCCGATTCTAGATCATCTTCATCATCATCATCGTTGATGATAACAGTTTCTTTAATAATTGGGCTAAGCGGTGGGTTTGGCAACGGACTCGTGCAAACAACTAATAATCAATCACACCACGTGCAAAAACAAATGTTAAACAAAACAAACAAAAAGAAAACGGAAAACAAAGAAAGCACGTTATACTCACCC
Source organism: Orchesella villosa (assembly GCA_036850725.1). Classification (NCBI taxonomy): domain Eukaryota; kingdom Metazoa; phylum Arthropoda; class Collembola; order Entomobryomorpha; family Orchesellidae; genus Orchesella; species Orchesella villosa. Next base: position 6,139 of record JAANSM010001245.1, on the reverse strand, counting down.
TCTTCAGACATTATGGAAGAATGTTGATGTTGATTGATACTGCTTGCGTTGCTATCTTCCCTAGAATGTGATAGGGGTTTATGGGTCAAAGATTTCTTGAGCACTGGCGACATGTGTTCTTCATTTCTCAATACGTTTGGTTCATCCTCAATCTCGCTTATGTATTTCTCGTATATTAAACCGTCTTGCAGGTCAAAGAATATCTCGTCATGGTACAGAATCACGTTCTTTATCAGCTCGTTCACCAGGTTCTGGTATTGAACTTGGTCCTTATCTTCAGGAACTGGTACCAATGTTGGACCGAAACATATTGCAAGGTTATACGGGTCCATCATGTTCTCGTCGCTGTACTCTGATAGACTGCAATTAAGGGTTGTTTATTAATTCTTTTTTATTGTCATAGCAACTATGCAATTTTCATTTCGTTGCCATGGTATAATAATTATAATAATTAGTTTGTTGCCATGGTGTAATAATTATAATAATTATTTTGTTTCCATGGAATAATAATTATAATAATTAGTTTGTTGCCATGGTATAATAATTATAATAATTAATTTGTTAGTTGTCATGGTATAATAATTATAATAATTAGTTTGTTGTCATGGAAAAAAGAGTAACTTACTGGTTAAGAAAAGCGAAAAGATATCTGAGAACAATAAAAACGGCTCTAGGAAGTGAGTTTCCAAGATCCCTCATTCTTGTGATGAAAACGGTATTAGAATCCAATTGTGCAAGTTCCATGAATTGTTCGAAATAACAAATGGGAAATAATGGTTCCCTGAGCTCTCTAAGGTATAGTTTGAGTACACCAGCAACAGAGTTGATATCTACTAGCATCAGTAACATCAGCCAATGGATCCTCTCCTTTTTCAAACGCCTCTTTGAAATTGTTTATCTCCACTTGACTCCCACTAACACGGAATATTCCTTGGTGGTGTAAACCAAATAAGTTTATCACGCGGATACATGATTTCATCACCAATGGGATTTCTTCGTTAGTTTTTTCTAAATATTCTTCTATTGATCCTCCAAATAAACGGGTATTCTGTGTATTTTTGGATGTTTCCTATTCGTTTTCGACGGTTGTGTTGACGGTTGCTTGCTGCTATTGCAGCGCTTGTTGAAGGGATCAAAGCAGAATCTGTCGTTTTCAACGATTTACGAATGTGCTCGTATTTAGATTGCAATCGGGAGATTCGGTTCATCGTCAGCATATAGTCACGGAATTTCTGCACAATATTAGGTAACAATTATTTTAGGCAACAACAATTTTATTCGTTACAATTTTTTTTGTAGTTTCGGTATTATTATTAGTAACGGAATTTCTAATCAATTTTTAGGAATTCCGGAATTAGGAATCAATTCATTATTTCATTTATGCAACTATGGCAACAGTAATTCATAAAATAGAATTCATCTTAATTTTGATCCATTTGATCTACTTTGATATAAAATCTTAGGATTAAGCAGTTAGGTTACTCTAATGAATATTTTCAAAATGAATTTCTATGGCAACAATTGAAATAAATGAAAATTAGTTAAAGTACTCACGTTTAAGTGGAACTCATCAGTTTCCTGTTTATCAGATCTCATTTTGGCGACAGCAAGTTCATTAACGACCCTGTTGTTCCTTTCAACGAAAAACGCGCATGTGTCATAATCCTTGGCAGTAATCATTTCGAGCAAGCTATTTTCAGCTGTTTCAAGTGTTTTCCACAATTCGTCAGACTCTATTCTTAATGTTTCCAAACGCTTGTGTAATTGGTACACACGTTGCTCCATTTCCTGGCGGATGAACCCGGAAACCTCGATCTCATGAGGGTCTGGCGTAAAGTCCTGTGGAAATGGGTCAATAGTTTAAAGGAACTCTTTTTAAAAATACTTACTTCCTTGTTTTAGCTCACCTCTTCCGCGATTGACGCAGTGTTTTTGTTATTAGGATAACTTGGACCAACAAACTCGAATTTCTTTGGCAACGCAAAAACGCTATTGTGCGATTCTAGGAACTTTTGCTTATCAAGACGAGCATCCAATGAACTTATGCATTTACTCATGTTTTCCATGTTTTGCTGAAGCGATTTACGGATCTGGTCCTGCGAGCTTACGTACATGTTCAAAGAACGTGTTACGCACTCGTAAAAACCCAAGTCCATGCACTATAGGATACAAAATTACAACAACATTTTCTTTTTACACTAATTCAAATAGGCCATTCATACATTTTGTTTCCATGGAAACATTGGTTCTGTTGGAATAGAAACGATGTTTAAAAATAGTTATAATGATAAAAACTCACATCAATGAGATCTGAGAGGTCCTCCATGAAATATTTTTGTACAGCAGCGTTGGCAGCGTCCATGCAGAGAATGTACTCATTTTTAGCCTTTTGGCTTTTGAACCTAGCATCTGTGAACTTGTGCGTTCGTTTCTGTACTTCTTTTTCGACCATCTTCATTTTCTTGCTTTTATCAAGCTTCTCCTTTGGAATCTGTTGCTCCAACTTTGACTTTTGAGCTTCGACTAGCTTCAGCTTCGCTTCTGCGATTCGAGTTTCCGTCTGGTAGTTGTGGTACGTTTTCATCGATGTGTGCAATTCATGAAGTACCTTCAGCAACTCCTCGTGCGCTTCCAATCCGATCTCTCGGCACTGCAAAATTACAACAAACAAATTTTTTTAATAATTATTGTTCAAAAGTTCATGCGAATTCTAGTAGCCATGGAAACAAGAGAACGCAAATAAATGTAATGCTGAAGTTAAAATAGTAGTATCCATGGTAACTAACCTGTTTGTAAATTCGTTGTAAATCATCAGAGACGAATTGAAGTCGTTGTGTGATTTCAGTTGAGTAGATTGTTTCCGTCTGGTAGTTGTGGTACGTTTTCATCGATGTGTGCAATTCATGAAGTACCTTCAGCAACTCCTCGTGCGCTTCCAATCCGATCTCTCGGCACTACAAAATTACAACAAACAAATTTTTTTATAATTATTGTTCAAAAGCTCATGCGAATTCTAGTAGTTATGGAAACACGAGAACTTGAATAAATGTATTGTTAAAGTTAAAATAGTAGTATCCATGGTGGTTATGGAAACAAGCTCACTATGCATTTAATAAATGTATTTAAATAGGTTTAAAAGTTGATAGTAATTAAAAAACTGTAGTATCCATGGTAACTAACCTGTTTGTAAATTCGTTGTAAATCATCAGAGACGAATTGAAGTCGTTGTGTGATTTCAGTTGAGTAGATATCAGCTAGAATGGCGTGATTCTGTGACTGTATTTTAGTGTCGTTGATGAGCTGTTGCCAGCACACGGACAGGGAAGACTGAGAATTGAAAACTGTCCATGGCTGTGGGGGTAGAGACCCTTGTTGCGTTAGTGACTGGGAAAGTGAGCTTGATAACAGGGGAGTGCTCAGTGCATTCGAAGACGTCAGCGCTGACGAAGAACTGTCTCGTCTTGATTTTTTGAAACAACAGATTGTAATTATAAACACCTGTAATAATTTGATGTTGTTATGGTAACAATAAATGCAATAAAAGTAGTTTACTTTGCTTTAATTTCCTTGTGTCTAGTGTTAAGATTTTTGGCAAGTTTTTCTAAGGCCCTTGAAGTTTCAAGTTCAACCTCAGCTCGTTTTTTGAAAAACTCTTGTATCTCGTTGGTCAATTGAACTTGTGTCTCCAATCGGGTGTCTAGCGTTTTGAGCTGGTCAATTAGCTGGATCCTCAGATCTGTTGAAAACCACAACATTATTAATTAACTTGATAGTAATTAAGAGTGAATGTGAGTGTAAAGGTGTAACAAACCAGGAAAGACGTTTTTCATGTCGCTCCTAGAAAAGCCTATGGCGTTATAGTAACTGCCCAAAGAGTTGCTATTGTACCAGTTAGAGAATGGGTTCATTAAAGAAGGACTTAACGTAACTGAAGTGTGTGCGTTTAATGAAGCGTGTGGGGTTAAATTTGGGGATTGAGTTACGTTTCCACTTATCCCCATCATATGAGAATTGTTACCGCTTATGCAGTGGAACATTATGCTCACTTTTAATTACATAACATTTTTTGATTTTTATTTATCTCCTTTTTTCATCCCTCCTTTGCTTAAGGGTGTGTACTATATAACATATATGCACACATATGCATCTATATAGTGCTTGTTTTTTTTGTGCTGTTTTTGTTCGTGATAGTTTTGTTCGTGGGTGCACGGCTTAGTTTTCGGGTGTATGTATACACGCACGTATGTACAAATATCTACTTACTCATGAAGAAAGGCTGCTTCTTGACACTTCCCATTCTGCGAAGTCCCTTTGACAAGCTTGTAGGAGACACGAGAGGGTCTAACTCTGGGATGTCTGATAGAACACTCTCATATTTTAACACTTTTTCTTCACACATCTTGATATTAATCAACTCGTTGCCTTCACGACACTAAACTTTCAATCACCATTTTAGTCCAGTTTCAGGATAATTTAATTATTTTATTTTACCAATGTTCAATATTATTTTGACACGAATAAATTGACGGGAATGACCATAGACTTCCGTTAATCGCGGTTGAATATTTTGGTATGTTTTATCCTGTGACTCATTTTTGTTGGTTATTTGGATGCATTTAATATGGGTACTGTGAAGCTTCTTCCCCTTCTAAAACCACACTGTTGATATTCCACCCGGTCCAAACACACAGAAGCTGAAAGAAGAAGCTCTATTGAAAACTCGTATATACTATCCAGCAGACAGATGCAATATTCTTTTGGGTACATTCATTTTTGGTTTGCTTCAAAACGCAGATGCTGTTGCTGCTGGATTATCCTTCAATTTTGGGATTCTTCTTATGTACTCTCTCTATTTCGTGCATTCACATAATTATACACACATCTGGAATACATCCTTTGAGAACCTTTTTCTCTGCTTTCTTTCTTTCAGCTCCTATTACATTCAGCCTTCAGCATGAACCATGTTATTTAAAAGAGGGTACTGTGAAGCTTCTTCCCCTTCTAAAACCACACTGTTGATATTCCACCCGGTCCAAACACACAGAAGCTGAAAGAAGAAGCTCTATTGAAAACTCGTATGTATCCAGCAGACAGATGCAATATTCTTTTGGGTACATTCATTTTTAGTTTGCTTCAAAACGCAGATGCTGTTGCTGCTGGATTATCCTTCAATTTTGGGATTCTTCTTATGTACTCTCTATTTCGTGCATTCACATAATTATACACACATCTGGAATACATCCTTTGAGAACCTTTTTCTCTGCTTTCTTTCTTTCAGCTCCTATTACATTCAGCCTTCAACATGAACCATATTATTATGTGCTCTTTTTATTATCATACAAACATCCACGATTACAATTTTAAATTCACGTTTATTAAATTCGCATACATTTTAAATGTACGAACCATCCTCATGTTTATGCAATATAACATTCATGTTTATTCATGAGATTTTTTGGAACATTTTTATACTTTTATCACGTAAGGGTGGGTGCAGACGTGTCTTTACATGTTTTCATAATTAATTGTTATGACAACAAGTAATTATTAAAGATTTATTTTTCATTTCCATAACTTACGTTACTCTCACTTTTAATATGCTTGAAATGAACTGGAGTAGTGTAATTATGTAGTTGAATGATAAAATCTCACATTGCCCCGAGTTAGGTATAAAGTGTATATTTTCGTTTTGCCCCACCTCTACTGGAAAAGTATACTACTATGACCAGTATGCCGTTGTACCTGGGTTTGTCAGTACCCTACAGCACTGAATTTATCTTTCGATTTTAACGGTAAATTAACGGCAAACCATTGGTATTAAGGCCCTATACTCTTCATTACACCTAATAATACATCACATAGCACCTTAAAAATAAGATTTTATTAGTAAAAACCACATTTTAAATACTACGTATAACGGTAACTTAGTAACCGTAGCGGGTAAACTGACCAAACTTATACCAGATAAGCACCTTGACCTAAGGGCCCTATGTGCAAAATTTGGAAAGAATAAATTTATCGGAAGGGGTTCAAACCTAGGCTCAAAAGTTTACATGTTAGCCTTATGGGGAAAATTCGAAATATCATAGCTCCTATATAATTACTGGTAAACTCACCAAACTTATACCAGACAAGCACC
>JAANSM010001244.1:0-19872 GCA_036850725.1 Orchesella villosa | reverse complement strand
GTTACAATTAGTAAAATGTAATTTTCCCAAATGATTGATACACTTCTAATTGTGTACTTACCAAAATACTTATAAAAGTGAGCAAAATTGGAGTAAAATCTCTTACGTTAAACAATATAGTCATGTAAATTGGTGTCAATATGAACCACGTCATCTTAATATTACATAGAAGCAATGTCGTAATAAACGTTCAAAATAATGGCCTTGTTGTCACATCGGATTGCGATTCAACGATTGCATTATTTGCATTGCAACAATTTTACTATGATTTGATGTGTACACACATTCCTGTAACGGATTGTGGTTAGTTTAGATAGTCTGAAATATCATGGTCAATGACAGTAGTTCTATCTTGTGATTCTATCTCATTGCCACATCTTTGGTGTGGTACGTGCTAAATGCTAACTGACAACACTGTTTACTCATCGTCAGTTCAGTTCGAGCATGCAAATTATCAGGTAATTCTTTTGATATTTTACATTTGAATGCTTTTAATAAAACTTGTTTATACTCTACGTAAAATAATCAAAGCACTATAAATTAAACATATCTACAACCCACATTGCAAAGCAAAACCATAGTCTACACACCAAACTTTACAATTCATTATGTAATTTGATTTGAAGGTCTTGACGTTAAATTTCTCTGATCATCTGATGTTACAAAAAGCAATATTATTTCGTGTAGTTGGTTATAAATTCAAAATACACTGTCCATCTGCGGTTGTCTTATAAGAAGTTAAGAATGAACTGCAATTTTCATAGATGAATTACAATCATTTATCAATCCTCTACGTCAATATTACAATTACTGTTTGTCCTCAAAATGTTACAAATATAGCAGATAGCAAAAATGTACCTACGTGTTAGGTTTCAGCATTATCGACTGTTAGACAATATACCGCTTCACCTGTTCTTCATTTTACCATTTGACTAAGCTAAGTTGGTAAGCAGTAGCTTACCAACAAACATGTATTTCGCATTGCACTATCCAGTTTCCTCTGCAACCGGGACACACTTACATGGAACAGGATATTTTCCTGGTATGGCGAGGTTGTTTTTAGTATCTAAGAGATGTTCGAAAAATTAATTGGCGAACTATGGACACGATGAAATCTCAATTTCGAAGAAAACCGTTATGAATAATTTACTTTCAATATAAAAACTATATTATTAACTCGAATATTGAGTTTATTATTATACTCTAATAGCGATTATATTTTTCACCTTTTAATAATATTATTTTTGGTCGCTTCATATCAAATAAAATTAGCGTTTTACCACTGTATATTTTTTAATCCTGAAGTTAAATCTCAATTCACATTGAAAGATACCTAATTTTTTATTTGTTCATTCGTTGAATATGTTTCCTTCCGTTTTAAGCCTAAACCGGTTTCAATAAAAAAACGTGCTGGAATTACACAATTTAAACAGAATTTTATTTACAAATATTCAATCATATTTGCAAACAAGAATCGTTCCCATATTTGAACATATTATGATGGGCACACGCTATTAGATTTCTCATTATCACAATAGTCGTCATTTCACACTTGCAATTTCTAGCCTCAGCAAATGCTATACTAGAGTTATTTCAGTTATTTGTTATGCGTGTATGTATCTATGAGCCGCTCACATTGTGACCATGTCGTCGCGATTCGCGATATGAGACATCCCCAAACTTTGCCCCTTTCTCAGACTGAGCTGCACGAGGCTGGGTTATGTTAATATACCAATTTGCATGGTAAAAACATAGACATGCACTACTAATTCAATGGAACATTAGATTGTAGAGGTATTTTCGATCGCCGTATCCGTTGTCCGTTTTCCGGGTAAATATACGACCTAAAAAACTACTAGGTTTGTTTGGTAAGTAATACAAGTAAAATCTAAATTCTGAGAAAATCGGCACACCTTTACCTTCTTTATTGCAGGACCTGAGGAATCAACGTCACCTTTCGCAAGTGTATGTTAGATTCATGATTTTGTCAAGTTTAAAAAATTGAAAATAATGTATACTATGCACATATTAGGCAAATCATGAGTTTGCATTTATATATCAAGAAAAAAATAAAATAATACAAATTTTGTAGGATGCAGTAACAATCATAACTACCTTTCACGGTCTTTAAGAGCAAATAGATCGTCTGATTAATGAGGTGCAATAGTAGTAAGGGCACATGTCTAACACTTTTTCCAAAATCCCTAAGAGAAGGCACTGCCAATTCTGTAGCTGTTGACGCCACACAGAATATTCTTTACAATATTTCTATCCAAATATTCACGAAGGTTACTAGGTTGGCTATAATTTGGGCGTTAGATTTGATTAGCAAATTAATATCAATGTCATACTGCATTTTAAACCATTGCACTACCACTAGTACCATAAAATTTCCAATCATCACCGTCAATCATCACTACAAACTTTTTTACAAGTCAAGCCAGAACAAATGAGTGAATTTTCTCACAGATTTGCTTTACTACGTGAGTTTAGATTTAGGTGGAGGCTGGTATGTTGAGCAGTCAAATTAAACTATTTCACCGAAATTATAGTTTTATTTTAAATATTCGCAATTTGGTCCTTCAAAACTGAGGCAAAAAGGTTCAAAAGCAAGAGACTTCTGTTTTTACAAAGCGTAGAAAAATGCTTGCTGTAAATTGAAGTTGAAATGCATTCTTCATATATTAACCAATAGGTTAATGTTATTAGTGAATAATACTTTTAAATCACACTGCAATTAATGTGGATTCAATTCATTGATAGAATGGTAGCTTTCTGGCGATGATCCAACAACTGAGTTCAATTATCTTTCTATGCCATGATGCGAACATTGATAGACCCAAGTATTCATTATAGTTTTTGAGAAACAATACCTTAGTTTCATACAAGAGTCATTTGCTTTCCACAAGAAAATTGCAATGTGATAAGTAATTATTCAAATATTGCTGCGACATCAAACATTATAAAGTTGCCAATATTCTCGAGGATCAGGGAGAGGGTTAGCTGATGCTTGCTCAACGTAGCAAACCATAATAATCGCAAGCAGTAGAAAACCTAAGGCCAGGAAAAGAAGGATGTTTTACGGAATCATCTTTTCTTTAATCAATTATTCAATTATTTTAGTAGTTTTACATTGTTTTTACACTACTTTCCAATGTGATTTTATTGACTACTACACGCTACCCTTAGTTGAATCTATACTCTGAGTAAAATAATAGCAACTTCCAAACGGCGTTGTAAAGGTGCAACCTATATTTATCCTGACGGTAAAAAGTCGACGCAATTCCATATAATGCACTGTATCACTTTGCGAAAACATTACTAATTATTGCTAATTATTTATGTTCAGGTTATACGCGTTGCGTTCTAATACTGCCATGTAAATACTCGCATAGGGCGACTGGAGAGGACATAGTTTGCGGTGAGCTCTGATCTGCATTGTGTTCTGTTATATATCTGCTTCATATGAAATTGGAGAAAGGGGCCTATATATGCGCTAATTAGTGATACTAGGCTGAATCGGTGGATCCTTGTAAAACTTCAAGTAAATAATTTCATATTGGACTAACTTTCCGCATAACTTGTAAATATTTTACAAGCATCGGTTGCCATTAAGATAACTCAGTGCTACATTTTTACGCTAAAACCGAAGCTAATTTTCTTGTCAATTCAAAATATGTTGTCTATCCTACAATCATTCAATCGTTCTTTATGACAAGGTAATAAAAAAATGCAATCTGTCATTGATGAAAAGTCCTTCCGCAACTTCTTATTCCATAAGTTTCATATTAATATAGTATAACTTTTATACAGCACCAAATTACCAGGTGGACAGGTATCTTCGGAGTGATTACCCGGACAGTAACCCTGAGTTTTCCTTCTGCATTTCTTATTTTCGTTTGTATCAAAAAAAACGCATGTAACATGTTTTATTTCAGTTTACACGCTTACTCTAACTCTGTAGGTGAACATATTACTTTATCTACCAATACTTATCATACTATTTTATCAACCTATTCGGATTATATATTCATTAGAAAATTGAAATTTGAAGGTGGAAGCCTCCAAATTATACACAAAAATGTTGTTGTGTGTTGTTTGTTGAAGATACAACGATAGCTATCTCCCGATTCAGCTTAAGCTGTTTCACTTTTACTTTGCCACCCTTCCGATACTGGCAAATTAATGGAGGAAGTTTATTTAAATTCTGAGTGAATTTCATTGTGTTGCTGGAATATGAAAATTTTAGGTTTTCCTGATAGTTCAATTTTTGGACACTTCTTAAAAATTTAACTTACCTTAAAATTCAGAATCTGATTTCCGTAAACGAGCACTTGTTGTAACAAGTATGTGGAATTTATTTTTGGCTGGTCAGTTGGGCGTCCAAAAAAAGATTGAATTGAAGAATTCGTTTGTTGAATGGATGCCAATTTCTTGAACGTAAGCGTGGACTTCTTTCACACTTGTCCAGCAGGCTGTGTTTGCGGACCTAGTCCACCAGGTTGCGCTACATGATGCACACCCGTTTGATGAATTTTCAATTGAATTCCAAATCATAATCTAAAGAACAAATTAAAACATACAAAATGTGTGGTATGATACATGCTAACTGAAACCGCTACTTACTAAGCTCTGTTGCCGGCATGTAAATTATAAAATGATTCTTTAGATATTATATTTGCATGCCTTTGTACTGCGTACATTGTCTGCAACTCCGACTCTACCATCATGAATTCTAAAAGTCTGAATGAGAGTCGTTTTGTCACAGCCTATTAAGTTAGTAGTTGGATGTGATATGATTATGAGCTGAATCGCGTGACGTAATTTAGGATACTATTACAGAAAATGATTAGAAGTCTACCAACGTAATGGAATACACGCACATATTATAAGCTGGATAATCGCCCTTAATTTGCGATGAATTAAACACATTTAGAATATTAAAGAAGAATACAAAGTATTATTTTCTTATCCAAAATCCAAAAAAAGATTATAACGATGACATTAATCATAAGAAGACATCGAAAACTCTCTTGTGACTTTAAAAACAGTTCAAAATATGTACAAATTTTATGACCAATAATTTTGTACACGGCAAAGTAGTAAGGCGAATGTTGTACGCATGCATGCATGTGTTGAGTGAAAACTGAAAACGCTGTTAATTTAGTTGTGTATTTGTAAACGCTTTTTTAACGCTTTGGAAGCTGGCAATGTGACGTCAGTTTATTTACTAAAATTGAAATGTTTAAAGAAATTTCGACAGGTTAACTGAAATGAGGTACCGTATTAAAATAAAACCTCATCAATATTTCATCTTCAAACTTTTGTCCTGAACAATTCACGCGAACTAAATTAAAACAAACAGCTATCAACATTTCATCAATATAACTACCTGACAAGCAAGCTGCTTAAAGTTCTACAACAAATTGTTTAACAATATAAATCAAATTTATAAGGACCGACGTTAAAACAGTAATATCTCTTCTATAGTTAAACCCAAACCCCAATAAAAATTCTGTTAGCTTTTTGCTCATAATTCAAGAGCAGAGAATGCTGGCTTAAACAACGTTTTTCAGGTCTTTGTCCGAATCTAGTTCAAAGCCAATCAAACGAGCGATGAATTTTAGTATTGTAAAGAAACGAAGCATTAATTTTAATATCTGAATGCGCAGAGTGCTAATCTACCATGTAATTCAAACTAAGTTTTAAGTCTTTGTTCAAAATAGATGAGATGTTTTATTCCATTTGCAATGCGAATCAAATGGTCACTATTGTGTATTGTTCTGGACCTTATTTAGATTTCGTGTAGTATTTTGAACAAGTAAACACTGCTTGTTATCGTATTACAGAACTACATACCGGACCTGGTTCCGAGTTTGAGCGTGCTTAGCTTTACTAAACAATTATCTTTGTGTGTACAACAGCGGTGAGTAACGTAGGTAGATCGTGCTCATTTTTATCTCGAAATCGGATATAAGATTGATGGCTTACACCATTTGCGTAGGGTTGCTTTTCAACTGCCTTTTTCATGTTATTTGCAATATTTATATTATATCTGCACGCCTTCTATTCTGATATTTGTTGCATTTAACATTATTTTATTACATGTTACATGTCATGTTACAGATTTAAACTTTCACGTTGGACCACGAAAAAATCGCAAATGCACGCATTATGTTATAGTTGTTGTTGATTTCATAGCAAATCCTAGTAATCGCAATCAGTGCAAAAAGCAGGGTCAAAAAAAGAAGGATGTTTTTCAGGATCATCTTTTCTATGATCAATTGTTGAGTAGTTAACATTACATTGTGACTGAGTTCCACATTGAATTTTATTTGAAAACAAACCGAAACAACAGACCAGCTATCTTCCTGCATGTTATAATACGAGACTACGAAGAAAATCCCAGACGGCACGGTACGGGTCAGTCATTTCGACATGTTTACTTACAATGGTCTTAGATATCTAAACCTTCTGAGCCGCACAGGTATTTAACAGTAATATTTATTCTAAAAGGAAAAGCTCACACTCAATTCCCTAAACTATGCACTGTATGAATTGGAAAACCCAATCCAATTTCTTTAGAGTAGGTTTTTTGAGTTGGAATACATGTTGACTTTAACGGCGATTAACCGGGTTTAGTAATTATTTGTGGCTAGTGTGTATAGTGATTTGATGAGGTTCTTAATTCGCACATCTCTGTACCTTCAAATAATTACTGGTAACTTCAACTCTGCAGCTATCCCGCTAATACATGCTGGTATTACAAAAAATCAGACACTGTTCTTTTATATCAGGTAAAATGAATTGCATGCATCTGAATGTCCTTTCTAAGAATATGACATTATGTAACTAAACTATACCAAGACCTGCTTATCACCACAAGTCAAGGATGAACGAATGAATACATCTACTCTCAAGGATGCGACAGTTTGTGAGTTTAGATTTAGGTTGAGGCTTGCATGTTGAGCAGGAGAATTAAACTGTTTCACCGAAATTATAGTTTTATTTTATATTCGCTATTTGGTCCTTTAGTACTGAGGCAAAAACTTTCAAAAGGAAAAGACTTCTGTTACTACAAAGCCTAGAAAAAGGATTGCTGCAAATTGAAGTTGAAATGATAATTAAACCATACACAAACCAGTTGGTTAATGTTATTATTGAATAATACTTTTAAATCACACTGCAATTAATGGAGACTTGAATTCATTGATAGAAAATCGGACTTTCTGGTCTACGAACCAGCAACTGATTTCAATTAACTTTTTCAACATCAGGCGAACATTGAATAGTAATTATTCAAATATTGTTGTGACATCAAACATTATAAAGTTGCCAATATCCTCGAGGATCAGGGAAATGGTTAGCTGATGTTTGCTCAACGTAGCAAACCATAATAATAGCAAGCAGTGGAAAACGTAGAACCAGGAAAAGAAGCTTATTTCGCGGAATCATCTTTTCGTTAATTAATAATTGATTAAATTGATTTAATCAACAATAATTCTAAAAACAATGTAACTACTACTCAAAAATTATTCTTCAGCAGTTTTAGATTGTTTTTAGAAGACTTTCCGGAGAAATTTTACTAACTGATACCTGGTTACCTGGGTAGAATCTACACTGTGAGTTAGGTAGTAACTATGTAGAAAATTCCAAACGGCGCTGCAAAGGTGCAACCTATATTTATCCTGACAGTAAAAAGTCGACTCAATTCCGTACAATGCATTGCATCAATTTGCGAAAACCTTACTAATTATTGCAAATTATTTATGTTGAGATTATACGCGTTGATTTAAAATACTTCGATGTATATTCTTGCAAAAGGCGACTGGAGAGGACATAGTTTGTGGTGAGCTCTGATCTGCATTGTATTTTGTTATATATCTGCTGCATATGAAATTGGAGAAAGGGGCCTATATATGTGCTAATGAGTGATACTAGGCTGAATCGGTTGATCCTTGTTAAACTTCAAGTAAATTATTTCATATTGGACTAACTTTCTGCAGAACTTGTAAATATTTTACAAGCATTGGTTGCCATTAAGATAACTCAGTGCTACATTTTTAGATAGTAAAACAGAAGGTAATTTTATATATTGTCAATCCAAAATATGTTGTCCATCCTTCAATCATTCAATCGTTATGCCAAGGTAATAAAAAATGTAATCTGTCATTAATGAAACGTCCTTCCGCAACTTCTTATTCCATAAGTTTCATATTAATATAACATAAGTTTCATACACCACCAAATTACCAGGTACGCTCAAAGTGATTACCCGGAGAGTAGATTCAGGCAAACGGTATTCGCTACTTTCCTCCTGCATTTCTTATTTTCGTTTGCATCAAATAGAACGCACGTAACATGTTTTATTTTAGCTCATACGATGCTCTAACTCTGCAGATAATCATTTACGTTATCTAGCATACTTATTACACCATTTCATCAATCTATTCGGACAATACATTAATTAGAAAATTGAAATTTGAAGGTGGCAGCGTCCAAATTATACGCCAACATGTTGTTGTTTGTTGTCAGTAGAAGATACAACGATGATAACTATCTCCAGATTCAGCTTAAGCTGTTTCACTTTTACTTTGCCACACTTCCGATACAGGTAAAGGAATGGAGGTAGTTTATTTAAATTCTGAGTGAATTTCATATTATTGCCGGAGTTAGAACAACTGAGTATTAAATTTTTTAGGGTTTTTCCTGATATTTCATATTTGGATACTTCTTAAAAAATTTTATTTAACTTAAAATCCAGAATCGGGTTCCACCATCGAGCACTTGCTGTGTAACAAGTACGTGGAATTTATTTTTGGCTGGTCAGCTGGGTGCCCCAAAAAAATATTGAATTCATGAATTCGTTTGCTGGATGCCAGTTTCTTGAGCACATGTACATAAGTAAGGACCTTCGTCTGTCCAGCAGTCTGTGTTTGAGGACCGAGTCCACCAGGTTGTGTTACACGATGCACACCCGTTTGGTGAAGTTTTAAATGAATTCAAAATTCTAATCTAAAGAACAAATAAAAATATATCAGCATCTTTGGAGTATTAGAAGTTATAAATTAGTGGCAACATGAGTTCCATTCACCTAAATTTCATTCCCAAGAATATGAAATTATGTGAATTAAATATTAGAACTTGCTTGTCTGCAGTAATGATTCTGGTAAAAACCTTTTCATGGGATAGTACAAAACCTTAACTTTAGATATATGTGGAGGCTTACAAGTCTATCAGTATAATTATAATCTTCCACGGAAATTAGTGTTTTATTTCAAATTCCCGATTTTGTTTATCAACAGGAAGACAAAAACGTTTGTACGCAAGTGATGCCTGTTACTGCAAAGCGTACCAGCGGAACTGCTGAAAACTAAAAAATAATTTTCGTATATAAAGTACTGTTTTATTCTCAATGAGTAATATTTTTATTTCACTGCAACTAATGGAGGATTGAGTTCATAAAACTATAGAAAATTCAGCATTCTGGAATACGAAAAAGCAACTGATTTCAATTAACTTTGTCTGCTATCATGTTAATATTGAATGATAGCCCAAATTATTCATTATAATTTTTAGATATAACACTGTAATTACATACGATTACAAGAGTTTTGTGTTTACAAAATTAATTAAATCGTAATGTAAATACGTTTTCAGTAAGAACTTTCAAGCTTGTAGCTTGGATAATATTACCTAACTACTTGAAAAACATCATAATCGGGTTACATGGGAATATCAATATTGTAGTGTCATCAAGCATTATATAAGTAGTTGCCAATCTAGACGCAAGCTAATTGTAAGAACGAACTTGTTACGATATTATGACATGATAAAACGGGAAAAAACATGACGTCTTTTATTCCTTTTCCATTGCTTTAAAACATTTTATTGTCTTGTTATTATTCGAGCCAGATATTTAGTTACGAGGAACAAAATAATCAAATACTCATGCAATGTTACAGATTTGCTATTCCTTCCTCGTATCGCTATTGCTATTCCTAGTATACCTTATCTGCATATCATATATTTTTTTGCGCAGTCTTGATTGTATGCCCATTTGCCAGAAATTTGAGAGGATACATTTCAAATAAATGCTTGACTTTTGCACCATTCTCGAAGCATGAAACAATAAAGCCCAAATTTTAATGTGTTAGAAAAACGCCTACTTTTGTCTTTATCAGATATTTGTAGTTGAGCAAGTAAAGTATGCATGGCAGCAGAAGCTTTAATTTCACGAGTATAGACGTTTTGATTCGATGTCCTGAAGATGCTCTGGCATTTTTTCATAGTTTGGCTTACAAGAAAAGAAGGCACTAAAGTGACAAGTACATATGTCTTCATTTTATGTATCTTTGTGTTGAGATCAAAATCTGCAAAGCCAAGTACATATTTTTATCTTGGGATTTCATCATAGCAAAAGATGTGGGTGATGGAGTTATGAGAAGGCATATATATTTAGATATATAGAAAATGCTTCACAAGGCTGGCTAATGACCCTGTTAATTTCTTATGTGAAATGTAATATTGTGTGTGATAATACTAATTATTCATATATGTTTGCAAAGAGCGACTGGACAGGACAAGGTTGGTGGTGAGCTCTGAGCTGCGTTGTGTTTTTTGTTATAGCTGCTGCAAAGGAAAGTGGAGTGAGAAAGGGGCGTATGTGTTGATGATGTTGATAAGTCATACTAGTTTGAATTGGTAGATGCCTTGAAACTTCAAGTAATCTATTTCCTGCTGAACTAAATTCTGGATAACTTGTGCATTTTTTGCAAGCATAAAAATTAAAATTGCAAAAAGTTACGGTTCGACTTGTAAATTTTCTAAACCCTTACACCAAATTATGTCTTTTGTTTCTTGATTTTGTAAAAAGTGAAGTTGAATATGAAATTGAAATTGAATAAGATCGTTATTTACAACATCACAGTCGTATAAATAATTAAAGTGGAAAGTGAAGGAGGCGACTTGAAAATTAAATCAATCCCTCCATAAATTGTGTGCCAAGAACATTATAATATAGTTACGAGTAGTGTTTACAAATTTTTGAATAAGTTCAGCTTGTATTTGAAATATTTGAATCACTTGAGGATGAGTAAACGCCCTAGTAAAACTTTTTTTATGTGTTAATTTAACACCCGCGCTTGTCAACTGCTGAATTAATGTGGAAGTGCACGATCATAATTTTATGACTTCCCGGACTTCCGTTTCCACATTTTTAGACAACGTGACCTCTTCAGTTCCATCAAAAAAGTTAATTGTGAAATCGTTAAGTCGGAAAGTATTAAACGTCAAATAGCCTCAAAATTAATCTACGTACTTATGTAGCAATATAATCTCACGTTAAAGGATTGTCGGAACCGAAGTTAGTAAAAGAAAGTGACACTTTTCTTGCAGCATCTGAAAATCCATTATATTCCTCCTTGCATGCACGTACATTTCCAGTTTCGATTTCATTACGAAAAGTAAAAACAACAGCAGCAAATATATATTGATACTTCCTCTTGAATTTGCTTATATCCTGTATTATGTATCTGTTCTCAGCTTTTCTAAATGAGCGTTTTATTACGTGCCCAATTTTAGGAGCCTCGCTAAACCATTATGGGCCGAGATACATATATTGCACTCTTAGTCCCTTGGTGGACACGGTATGTACTACATTTTTCTCCGTAAATCCATTAATGTTGCTTCATATCTCTATTTTTGGAAATTCAAAGGCTTTAGGAAATTATTTTTAAAGTCATACATTGGGATTGGAATACGTTTTCCCTAATTATGTTTGTGTCTATTAAATTCAGGTGTTTTAACCACGTCAAGACCCGAACCTGCTGTTTATTTAAAATCTTCCCGTATCAGATCCTGATTGCAAAATTTTGGGGCAATCTTGAAGCAGCAGTGTACGGGAGCCCTGCTCCCGAATATATTTTAATCTTCAAAAATCATCACGATATTGCAGTTGCTTCTCAAGCTTTTGGTAAATAAGTAGGATTAATTTTTTATAACTAATTAAATTTAAAATAGAGTAAGTACGCAGAAGCCACTAAAAGTCATCAACTATTCACCGTTATTGCTAGTAATCCGTGCCCATCAGCACTTAAGTTAATCTTTTCCTGTACCTACAATCGTTATTTAAAATCTATTACTTACGAATTTGTATGAATTGATCTAGAACAAATCATGAAAAATAGAGAAAGGATGTGAATCTTGACGATATTGAAGAATGAATGACGGTTAATGTATTAAATACAGGACTAATTGCAAAATATCTTGAACTAGTTAGAAACAAGAAGTAATTTAATCTAATTAAACAAAACGCCGTCGTTAAATAATTGTTTTCCAAAATGTATTTGCTTGAAAACTTGTTTGAATTGATGTAGGTAGTGATCGCAAAGAATGTGGCTACTAACTCATTTTACTCATTCCATATTACCAACTCCTTCGTTGACCCGAAGGGTAAAATATCATATGGTTGTCTAATGTGTATGATTTGACATATATGTATAAGTATAATCTAAAATGCAGTTATAACATATATGGATTTAGAATCTAAGTTTGCAATACTGCAAAAAATCGTGATCATGATTTGCCGAGGGATGTAGTAAAAGCTAATTTGCAGAAAGGTTGCTACACATATATTGTTAACGGTTGAAGGTGTATATGCAATGTACGCATGTATTATCGAAAATGGTTTAATTTTCAACGGATGCTTCTGGGGTCTTCTCGGTGGTGACTGTCCATTGTTATTCTCGTTAACTAAAAATCAAAAAAAGAAAAACGAATCATTATTAACTATTCACGGCCTAATTGAAATGCCAGCGCAATACGTTAGGCACACAAAGCTATAAGAGAAGTAAACTAAAGGAAATTCTAAGTAAGCTATATAATATTATTTTTCGGGCCGACGGACGAGTTTCCACTTTAGTTCAAGGGTTGTGGGGTTTTTGACGGTTCGGCGGGGAGGAAGGATTTAACAGGAATCGGTTGAGATGTACCAGGGCGGCTAACGCTGGGTCGGCTTGGTCGCTTGACATCTGGTGGCATTCTAAGGGACAGGATTGTTTCGCGGTCGGTACGATCGCTGAGACATAAGGCGGAGACGGCTGCAAGTAGTAAGATCAAGTCTTGATCGTCAAGATTATGATTCTGCTGATAATTACGACATTCATCAGGATAGTTCCAAGCTGTTCCATGGTATGTGAATCGGGTTCAGTTATTGTCGGGGTAAGTGGGTGCTAAAAATGATCCCCCTGGGAAGATCTTGGTGTTGCTGCTACATCAGCCTCAACACCACAAGCGATAAAAGTAGGTTACATACGAATGAATTTGTAAAGAGAATTAGTGCAGAATGGTGCAGGGGTTTGGACACTGTCCTGTGATATAGTAGAAGGTGTTCCGAAATTGTAAGGTTCACGGTCGGTATATCAATTGTACAGTTCGTGCTAGAACGTCCGATAGTTTATTAAATATGGTGAACGTATGCTGCGTCAGAATTGAACCGTTGATGTCAAATGGTAGAGTTGATGATAGGGTGGAGATGGTAGAGAGGATTTTTGCAGAATTTCCTAGTGATCTAGTGGCCTAGTGATCTTTCTTTTTTAATTCGTCGGACATGCATTTGTGGTCGCTTCTTTTAATGTTTTAGTGTTATTAAGGTCTGATGATCCTGGACAATGAAAATCCGAACGGTCTTCATAACGTCTATTACATTTCCATCGTTGAAATCAAGATTAGCAATCTCGTTTTTTGTGCCTAAGTCGCAGCAGTGTCCAAGAACGACGCCGACAAAGCCAAATGGATCGTTTCTTGCTGTCTGTAGAGTTGTAACAAGAGCTTGGATGTACAGAATCCGGGAAGTTCCAAATGACAGTTTTAAAAAGCTCAAAAAAAGTCTAGCATTGTTTCAGTTCTTTTAAGGTGATCTTATGTAGCCGTGACTTAGTATACGGTTGCGTTTGGTGATAGACATGAGGCATTAAGGAGATTAATAGTAAAAGATCGAGGCATCCGGACAACTGAGAAGTTATTAAAGTAGGGAATAGTGTTGTCAGAGAGGATCGGATATTTGATTTCCGTTATGCAGGCGCCTGTTATGGTAACAGTAAACTGTAAACATGATGCTAAACAAAAACTAGTTAAACATGCATTAAAATTACTAATTTACAACTTGTCATAATAACCATAACATAATAACCCCCTTCAATAAATGCAAGAAAATAATATTTATTCTGATTATCGGGAGATTTGTTGGGAACAGGTTATAGATATTGTTTTGAAACTTTTTTTGTAGCTCCTGTGGAATTTGTAGATTTTTTTACCAGATTTTTCGGTTGTATCTTTCTTTTTTACAACTTTGAATCTGTTTTGTGAGTTTTCAGCAACAGAGATTACAGCTTCCTCTTCAATTACTCGCCTGAATTACTCGTCGTACTCGCCTGAATTACTCGTCGTACTCGCCTGAATTACTCGTCGTACTCGCCTGAATTTCGCACATGACCTGTACCAGTAGAACCAGTGACGATGTCCTAAATTTTATGCGATACAAAGACACTATGCATTCGCATTCTCCAAACGCGATAGTTTTCCCGTCAACTTTGTGATATCGTGTTAAACTTTTGGTTGAGTTGTTACAATTAACTTGGATGTAGTCACTTACTAACGTTCATCAATTCATACAAGTAATAGCTTACATCAGCATTTCATTTAACTCAATCTTAACTAATTGCACACTCGGCAAATACCAGAGTGTGCAGCATTCCACTTTTTCAATACAAACATACAAATATATATTTTTTGCATGAATATTATCATACTTAATAAAATCTAACAATACCTTACTTTCAGGAACTGTTAACTTTTGCTGAGTTAATCGTGCAATCGATCTGATTGCACTTTTTTCCGTTCTTATATACTACATTGCACCATTCATTGGTTAATTCCACAAGACACTCATTCATTCTGCAATTCATACATTCAACATTATAAATGTGCTTACTAGCGTAGCAATAACTTATGTGACATTATGTTTGCCATATTATAACAGAAACGGAGTTTCTGTCATGAGAGCACAACTTTATGAACAGTGATATGGAGTGTGTTTAAAAGTTATAGGTATTTTCATGCTGTGTAATATTTTTGTTATTTCCGTCTTTACCGAAGGCGTTGTTCACAGTTTTTAATCGTTGATGCAAAAAAAATTAAAATAGGCACCACAGTAAGCAGGAAGCTAATAATTGACACCCCACCTTTCGATTGCATACGCAAGCTAGTTGTGCATTGTCCATCAGTCATTACATTCCATACATTTTATAAATAATTCGCAAATTACTTCATAGCTATATTTTCTTATTAACATAATTAACAGGATGTTACTATACAAATTCGTAGGTTTCATGAAAATTAGTAGCGGTTGCGGTTGTAACGGAATGGGTTATGGTGGTTGCAACGACGAACGCTAAAACGTCGTACATTCCACCGTAGGCGTGCATAATGTCCTCCGTATAGTCGTGGACAATAATCCCGAGGAAACGTGTCTGTTCGGCGACAACGGCAACCTTTAGTGGGTTGGAGTCTCAGCAGATGAAATGACGCAGGCCACCTCTTTGGTACGAACTCCATGTTTTATAATCTGTTGCCCTACATAATTCTAGCTTGTGTAGGTAGGATGACGGTTGATAGGAAGAAAGTGGACAGGTGAAAGGAAGGATGCCAGTTTGAACGAGAGATCAATCCCCCTTTCCGACATATATTGTTCTATACATATGCTTTTCTTTTACTATACGGTTTCAGTGAACACTATCCTATTCTCTACTCTATTCCAACTTTTTTACTTTTATCGAAATACAGCTTCATTGGCATTGCAAAAGTATGTGTACATGTGCAGTGCAAACCTTAGCTGTATATTGTACCAGGTTTGTATGGATTGATGCTAATATGGTAGTAAAAACGAATAAGAAATAAGAATAAGAAATGAAGAGACAGCACGCAAGAAGTTACTTTAACAGAGCATCAAGAGATCTCGATCTTTGTTTATGTCTTATATTTTATAGTATTATAATTTAAGATTTAAGAACGCTTTCATTATTACAAGTATTCGCCGATGTACGTTTCAATAATGCTTTGGATTGCATTTTGTGTGTGAACACTCAAGATGTTGAATGTTCATACAGTGCTTAAATTGTTAAGTACCCACATTCCTTACGTAATCAAACATCAACTGACAGTTGCTTACACAACTGCATTTCCATGTATATGTGGGAATTCTAGTTTCGTAAGTCAAGATCACGGCTGAGAAGTGCAAGTATTGCATTAAATTACGATCATGTGGTATGCAGTCACAAAACTGTTATTATTGCGACTGAATAAGACAACGTTCCATAAATTTATCATATGCAAAAGGATTACGTTAAATCAGTGGGTTGAAACGTGTGTCATTGCGTACACAACCCAAACTCCATTGGAATTGCGACTGTGTGCTGCGTAATTACGTAACTGCCATAGTACAGGGCAACGAGATCACCTTAATCGGGAGAAAGTATACGAACTCAATTCAAAATGTGACAATTCAATCCTCGTAACACAATATATTTTATGTACAATTTGTTCGAGATGGTTGAATGATTGTGTAAATTTCAATGCAAAGTCAGTAAGATGTTGAACGTTCCCGACAAACGAAAGTTGCGTAAGAAATAAAACTAACTTTAGTAATAATAATGATATTGACTTTGATAATCGCAAATAAAGTGCAACACGTTAGGCATCATGAAATGCTAAATTGCGATTACCCATAAATTTGAGATTAGATTAGATTTATTATTGGCTTTTTTTGTCTATCGCCCATGGAGCCTCGCTACAACTGGTAGTTTTACATTAGTATAATGCAATTGGTTTCAGTTAATAGTTAAGTTACGATTGGTACAGCAATACTAAGAAGCGTTTATCTTCTACATTAAAGTAGTACTTAAATATATTGGAATACAATTTATGTAGTTAAATTTATTTAAGAAAAAGAAAAAGGCTTGGTTATCTTGATTGCAACTGATATATTTCTAGTATATTTCGAGAATACAAGGTATGTATTTAAATTTATTTAAGAAAAAGAAAAAGGCTTGGTTATCTTGATTGCAACTGATATATTTCTAGTATATAAAAATAACGCGTTTTGAGCTTACCGCTACGCATCTGTATGTATGGTTTGCGGACCAGCATGAGGGCGTCGTGAGATCTCACAAATGTACAGCAATAGAATCGTGATAAGAATGACACAGATCCCTCACAGGGATTACGCATTAGTTCGTTTTATAATTACTTATTACGTATGGATATCTTTCTTGGAATAAATTCTTTAAACTTACTTGAATGTTAAAATTTGTAAATGAAGTTTTTAAAAAACATTCCTTGTGTACGTTGTGAAAAAATGCATTGAAAGTGATTGCATAGCATGGTTATTAATAGCAATGCGGAAGCGTACGTTTTGATTATGTTTTAATTATTCGTTGCACAAACTCATAATTCTATAAATACATGCTATTCTTATATTATAACATAAAAAATACTATCGACATACGAATAAGTTGAATAAGAATAAAATATACGAATGTACAAACATATTTATTATCTAGTTTCGTTTCGATCCTTCAATATTTTATGTACAAATGTAATCAATTTTTCCATCTCCATATAATCTTCTTCACTTGCAAATTCACAAATCATCACTACTCATCATCAGTATGAACCAACATCCATTGAAATCTTGATAGTGATTTGATATGACTGACTAGCATCAGTAGATCTTACGTTAGAGTCTTCTGCAATTGGTACCAGAATCTGTATGTTCATAATGACCCTGGGAGTCTAATAATATAGAAGACTAGCAAAATCAACTAAGTCTCCATCCAAGAGTGTTGGAAAAACCACAGTGCAAGTACATGCCGCTCGATTTTATGGTGTCACGTTTGCTTTCATGAACTTTCATGCAGGAACTCCCAATGCAGGAAAAATTACGTGCATATTACTCTTCATCTTTTTCCTAATTTTTTCCTTTTTACGCAGTGGCTGCTAAAAAAATATAACTCACTCATAAATTGAAACGCAAAACGATAAACAAACTCTACTTACTCTACCTCTAGTTCATTGCCATTTAGAACGGTTTTTCCAAGTTATTCCTGAGCTGAATTTCTACCACAACCGGATGCGGACAAGCTGGCCACAACATTATGATTCTTTGCTAGACTTAAATATTTACGTTTTACACTGCTCTGGGCTTTCATATGGTAAACATTGTTGTCCATTACTATTTACTACTTTACATGATAATTTTCTGCTATCATGCATAACCTGCACGTCACCTCGATTTCCATTTTCGTAATAATTTTTTGTCATAACCCTCACATATGTTTTGGTATTGGAATTCGCCAACATGAAGCAGGATTCTGTTACTCTGACCCAACCTGCTCCTTTTCAAGTGAGTCTTGGGGCGATTTCTGCCAATTAGGACGACGTCAATCCCCCATCGACATTCCAGCAGAACAGTTCTGTACTTTCATTCCTTTTGAGATATTTCTTCAGTCACAGTTTTATTCTAGAGATTGCTTTTCATCCGAAATAATGGACATACTCTCTCACTCGATTTACTTCATGGTGAACGACATCAAGATGAGCATCACAGGTTCTATCTTTTTCCAGTCCGAAATTACCCCGAAGAAGGGATGAATTCTTTGCGAGTTTATCAATTGGAGAGTGCTCATTTCCATTGGGGAAGAGAAAGTTCCTTGGGCTCGGAGCATTGCTTTCAAGGCAGGTGTTTTTCTATGGAACTTCACCTTGTTCACTATCTTGAAGATTATCCAAACCTTCGAGCTGCTATTGACTCTCACAGGTTCTACCTTTTTCCAGTCCGAAATTACCCCGAAGAAGGGATGAATTCGTTGCGAGTTTATCAATTGGAAAGTGCCCATTTCCATTGGGGAAAAGAAAGTTCCTTGGGCTCGGAGTATTGCTTTCAAGGCAGGTGTTTTTCTATGGAACTCCATCTTGTGCACTATCTTGAAGATTATCCAAATCTTCGAGCTGCTATTGACTCAGGCGATCCGGATGCCGTAGCAGTTTTGTGAATTATGTTGGTGGCTAGTAACTATGTTGGGAGGAGCTCGGTCATGGCTCCAATTTTGCGTCACATTCCAACTGTTTTGGAGGCTGGACCAGAACCTGGGATTAGGGTGCATGAGAGATTGGATTTTATGCCATGGCTCGAGCCTCAGAATTTTTTGTATCTATATGAAGGGTCTGTAACGACACCGAGTCCACTAGAATGCTATGAGCAAGTAGTTGGTTTTTGGGAGCCGTTCCTATTGAGATTTCGGAGGAGGATGTGGAACAATTTAGACGATTGAGGGATGAAAATGGAGAGGAATTGAGGGAGAATCGGCGACCTATTCCGAGTCTTAATTTAAGAGATGTTTATCGCTATCCATCGATAGCCTTTGAATGAATACAATTGACTTATTAAATACTAGCAGGCTCGATCATGGCTACGCCATGATACATGGAACCACTGGAGCCATTATTAAGAACATTTATGCAGTAAGACACTGCACCGGCGTTCGCCGATTCTCATATACACGCGAGTACAACCCCGGGCAGGGGACGTAGATCGCCACTCACACGCCACCCAAGCTAATCCCCAAAACTCCCCATTGCAAACAATTTACTTATGCAAGGGTCAAATATCGAATAATTTTTCGAATAATAAAAATAATACACGAAAAAATTGGTTCTATTATTTTTTAAAGATTTCATTGTACATGTACACCCATATTTTATGAAAACAAAAATTAATCAAAAACGGCTGGTGATGTTTTTTAGTGAACATTGTGG
>JAANSM010001243.1:0-19872 GCA_036850725.1 Orchesella villosa | reverse complement strand
AAGACGGTTGAACAAAATTGCGAATCACTAAGGAAATATGGTGTACCAACTCGTAGAAAATTCGACATATAATTCTGCTTCGACATGTCATCTATTGTAGTTTAACATCTTTGGGGTGAATTAAGATGGGGTCATTTTCGTAATGATTTTTTGCCATATTTTATGATATTTTTAAGACCTTAAAAAACTCGTATTTTTTACGATACGATATTTTCTCGTCTCAAAAAGAAGAAGATGACGAAACAGTGGTTTGGTTTGGTTTGGTTCATACTCTTTTTTTCTTGAAAAATAGGAAGGATCGAGGGCACTTTTTGATCATCTTCATCTTCTTGCTGCCGAGTCTCTGCCTGTTTGTGTTTTGTTTTGAGTTTTTTTTCTCGTCATAAAAGCGAGCAGTAACCATAAGCATCCTCATCTTTCTAACACACACTCTTGATCATTATAATTTATAAAGTGCAATGCAAATAGAATAGAAAGAAGGTCTTCTTATATATCCATCTATCTTGTTAGCTGAGCAGAAAGCGTGCATGCCACTTTTTTCTTTTAAGGTTTAAATTTTGAAGCTTTGCGAGTTGCGTTGTTTTGCGTGGCTGCATTTTCTTCTTGAACATCATCATCAACATCATGATGATTTGCAAAAATAAATGTGATGAAGAAGAAGACGAAGTAGAAGAAGCCGGTGAGGTGAAGACTAAAAAGCTTGAGCTTTTCTATACACCTTCTTCAACTTCTCAACCGTTTTGTAGGGTAAACACAGGATATGCTCTGACTCATTCTCAGCTCTCAAGTCTTCAAGACTTCAAGACTCAGCCCCCTCCAATAAACCTCCCCAAAAAACCTAAGTTTTCTTGTCTTTTTGAGCTCACAGAAGCTCACCTCATGACAATGTGGAGGAGATGGCAATGTTGACTCAAGTTTTTTCCCTTTATTCTCCTTTTTTAAAAAATCAATCATCATCATCATCATCAAAACCAGCATAAAATGCACTTCTCCTTCTATAAAACTGCAATATTCCCAATATAAAACAAGATTTTGTTCACAAAACGCCCCAAAAAAGGATGCACTCAACCAGAATCTCAATCTCAACTCAACAAGAGAGCTTTTAAGCTAAGCAGTGAGCAGTGAGCACAGAGCATCTGCAGCAGCTGCCTTATAAAACTCGTCTTCTTCTTCTTCCTCCTTTTGGCTTTCTAGTGAAAAGGAGAACAAATTATTGGAAGCGACAAGAAGATTCAACATTCAAGCTTGAAAAAGACTTTGAAGCTTGAAACATCCTGAACCTTTTCGAAATAACAAAAACGCATACGATAGTAATACTAGTAACACACTTTTGCAGCTTGCATCTTATTCATTCGCACATTGTCAGTAAAAAAGAGGAGGAGGCTTATAAAAGCATATATATATTCTTATATGGTTATGGTAGACACAACATTCAACATCCGTGCGACGTCGACTTCTTTCTCTAAAGCTACAGCGTTACAAGTTAACATCATCCTCCTAAAAACTGCAACGCTTTACACATATTGCTTCTCTCGTTTATATGCTACCTGTTCAATGTTCACAAGAGAGATTTTAGATTAGCATTGTCCTAGTCTCAATCTCTCTCTAGTTTGTGTATTTGCTTTTGCTCTCCTTTTTATTTTATGCTATGATAATATTATGAGCATCGAGGAGAAGAGAACAATGTATATAAAATATATTTATATATATTAAAGCTCTCTCTAATACTCTAATCATTTCCGTACTCTCTTATTATATTCAATTCATATCGCACTTTTATACTTTTGACTTTAGCTTCGACTTCGAATTCAAAGCAACGCAATAAACACCATTTACATCTGCTGCACACTGCAATTCTGCGTTATAGCTTGTATATTAGCTTGCTAACCGATTCTCGACTTGACTACGACTTCTCTCTCTTGTTTTTCCTGTGTGTGTGTTAAATTTTTGAATGCAAACGTTTTTGTAGTTGGTTTGTAGTTGCGGCGTTGAGAGAAGCTCTTGTGTCAAGTCAACGTCAACTATCATAATATAATTTTGGTGTGACAGATTATTAGAAGGATTGAGGATCAACATCGACGTCGACATCATCCACAATCCACACTCTATTTCTCTTTGTCTTTTTTTTCTGGGATGCAAACATAGTGCATTGAGTTGAGAGAGAGTCACACATCTCTTTTTTGGCATGGCCTGATTGTGATTAGAATCATCATCATTATCATCACCATTTAGTGGAGCGAATTAAGGAGAAGGAGAGAAGTTTTAGTTGCAAAAGGAGACTTGAGACTTGAGAGCTTATATTGTCTTTCGGGACGAATGTTAAGAAGAAGAAGAATTTTCGAGTGAAGATTTAGAGCAAGAGACTTTAATCAAATTAGAGTTTTAAATCAAATCAGGAGGATTCTTTTTTTTTCTTTTGGAATTTAAAATGAGATGGATTATCAAGTGATTATTTATTTAGTTAATTTGTGATCAGAATGTGGATTCTATATGATACTAATTATTGGCTGGATATTTTGCAAAAAAAAGTGAAGTGAATTTTAAAGATTTTTTTGGGGCAGAATGAGAATCAAATTATTTTGTGAGAGTTGAAAGTGGAACTGGAATTTTAAGAGTCATTTTCCTTCCTCAGTGAAGGAAACAAAGACTGTAAAGCTGGAGACTAAAGAGGGATTGAAAATAGAGGGACGTCGACGAATCTACATTTCTTTTAGAAGGTATAAAAATAAAAATAGTGGATAATTCATAGGGTTTTTTAAGGTTATGTTTAAGAGAAGAAAAATGTGTTGAAGTTGAAAATTAAGAGAGAGAGAGAGAGAAAGGAGAATGAATCATGATGGTTGAGTTGATGTAGTCGTGACCATTGGCTTTTGATGGCTGTTTGAAAAGGTGCTATGCATGTGATTGTTTTGAAAGTTTTTTTTGTGTGTCTGTGATGCTGCTTCTAATGTGGATTGGATGTTGCCGGAAGAATATTTAAATGAAAAAGTGTGTCACGCAGCTATTTCAAAGCATAAGCAAAGAGCTTCTAAATTTCTAACCTACTTTTCTTTTTAAGTGTCAACTCTTCTCGAGAGAAGAGTCAAGTCTCGATTTTTTTTAATTACCGAAGAGTTTTAATTTCGAAACGAAATTACAATTTATATTATACTAATTTAAAAGTGGGTCAAACTAGGCGTGCTCTTAAACTCTTAAGTTTCAGCAAAGGGGAAATTGAATTGGGGTTTAAAAAATTTTTTTTTCTATTTTTGTTTTGCCATAATTTTTTGAGGGTGGAACGGTGACCATTGGACATCGTCCCAATCATCTTTGAGGTGGATGTGGAGGTGAGATAATGACAGGGGAGCTGAACAGTCAGCGAGTTTCGTACTATACGGGAGTCAAACTCATTCGGAGCCATCATCATCAGCAACAACAGCAACAGAATCAAACGCCAACCCCACCCGCACCTTACTTCTCATCACCGGGTGGAGGAGGAGCACTACCACCTCATCACCATCATCAGCATCATCAACATCATCATCACCATTTCACACCTCATCACCCACACCCACCTCCAACCCTCCCGCATCCTCCACATTTCCCACCCCCACACGGTTGTAATGGGCCGTTGCCACCGGTACCTCAATCACAACCACCTCAATCTGGAGGGGCACCACCGCCTCACGCTTATTTTGGGGGAGGGGGAGGAGGAGGAGGCTTTACAAACACGACGAGATTGTATACAGGATCTCCATTGATAAGATCAACAACTTTTCATTCAGTTTCTTCTTCATCTTCGGGATCAGGAGGAGGAGGAGGAGGGGGAGGGGCTCATCCCTCCAAAGGAGGAGGTGGTGTGAGCAGATCATTTAAACATTCAAGAAGTCATCATCATCATAACCATCATCATAATCATCACAACTTGAAAGGAGGAGGGGTTGGAGGGAGTCATAATCACAATCATAATCATCACCATTCACAAAATAGTAGTGGAGGAAGCTGTAGCGGGACAAGTAGTAGTTCTTCGAGTAACGAGAATTTGAATGCGATTCAATCGCCATCATCAAGCCCGAAAAATTTAGAGATTTCACCTCTTAAACTGTCATCATCTGTGTCTGTGTCAGGTTCCCCTTCTTCGTCTCCAGGGCGAACGGGATCTACCTCATCAGAAAATTCTTCACCTGGACCTTTAGAATCAGATTACCCCACCAGTTTACCCACTCCTTCTCCACCTTCTTCGACTTTGAGTTCGGATGGGAATAAGGATCTTGATCATTTTTACTTTTTGGATGATCACTGGAAACCTGGAGGAGGAGGAGGAGGGAGTGGAGGAGGCCTAGGGGGAATTGATAACCACCTCATTTTGATGGATGGAGTTGGGATGAGTCAAAATAGACAGTGGGCAAGCACCCCTCCATCTCCACCAGGAGGAGCATCACTGAATATGATGGTGGACCAGTTTTTCGCCGGGGATGGGGGTGACGGGGGAGGTGGTGGTGGGGGGATGTTAAATTTTGGGGGAGGGGGAGGAGGTTTAAGGGATTCCAATAATAATTTGGTGGCTCATCCAAATCTCAATGATTTGGGGGCAAATAATAATCATCATCATCATCATCACCATCATCATAATAATTTGCATCGTCATCATAGTTTTAGTGGTTTTAAAAGTGGAGGCGGAGGTACCATGGGGGCAATTGGATCGGAGCTAGTTGGCTTAGGAATTGCACCAGGAGGGCCAACAAGACTTGGTGGAAATGGGAGTCAAAATGGAGTAAAGTTTGGGCCAGGACCTTTGTCAACAGTTGTCAACGTTGAGACGCAAATAGGAACTTTTAATGGGCAGAGGGATTTAGAAATCAGGCTTTGTTTCATTAAAGGAGCGGATAATAATGGGGAGAGGAGTGGGGGGATGAGTTTTGGGCAGTTGCCGAGGAGGAGTAATTATGAAGATGATGAACAAATGGGGATTTCATCGACAAACGCAGGAATTCCTAATCAATCTATGGCAATTGGGGACCCTTTCAAGTCTAATTCTACCGCAATACCGCAAACCACAATAAATGAAAGGGAAACTGAAGATGTTATTATGACCTGTGCTAATGAAACAGCGAAGAATGGGGAAATTATTCAGCAAGGTTGCTAATAAATTTAATAGAAAAAAAACCAACACAAAATTTATGAGCTTCAAGAAGAAAGTCGAAAAAAGAACGAAATAAAAGAACCGACAATATAAAAAAATGTTGAAAACTAAAATTTAATTATATCAATTTTAAACCTACCAAAAAAACCAAACCAACCTAATTTTTAATTCTTCTTAAATAATCTTCTTCAAAGTAATAATTTTTATCTTGTTCTTTCATATTCATATTTCTCTTCATTTTTGCTATTATTTTTTATATATTTCGAATTTTGCATTTTTGTAACTTTTTTTTATAAATGTAGATAATTTTATATAAAAATGGTATAAATAATAAATAATTTAATGGATTTACAAAAAAAGGTTGGAAGGCTAACAAGATTTGGTGTAGAAAATAAGCGGTCAAGGTCACAGGTTTATTTGTACTCCGAGAATCGAGATATAATAATTATTTTTATTTATTTTTTTGTATGGAATATCGAAATATTTTTTTGGAATTTTTTATTTTATTTTTGGGTGGAAAAGGAACAAATTTTTTTTGAACATCTAAATTAATTGGTGACTTTGAATTAGGAAAAAAACTATTTAATATATTTTATTTTTATTAAAAAAGGTTGCAGATTTTTTATATATTTTTATTTTTAAAGAATTATTATAATATAATATATTTTTGTCTTCCTTACTTAACTTGTGTTAGTCTTTAGTTTTCTGGTTTTACATTTTGCTTTAAAGTTAATCAATAATCATTGTAATTGTGAAGGGTATTATATTTAATATTTTGTAATAATTTTGTAATGTATTTATTATTGGTGTTCTGTTCTCTGTAAAAATGAGTTTTATTATAATTTTAGAAAACGCATACAATATAACTTAAATATTTTTAAGTATATATTTTTCACGAAAGGAAAAAGAGTTTTTTTAGTTTTTACTTTAATTTTATTATTATATTTGTATTTAACTCTCATTTTACAAAGTAGTCAAAGTCAATCATAATAATATTAATTATTAAGTCTTGAAAAAAGCTTTATATATATATTTACATTTAAAAAATTTAAAAACTTTTCATTCTTTAACTTATTCTTTTATATTCATTGATATTCAAATATATATTTTTATCACTCGTATTCATCTCGAAAATCATATCACACAAGTGCTTTTCAGCTTGAAAATAATAAAGAATCTCAAAATAAACTTGAAAAATAAAATAAAATAAATAAAAATAAAATTCATTTTTCATATCATTTCCATATTTCAACTTGACCTCCAACCTCTGAAAAAATGAACAAAGGAAAAAAATCATTTCATTAAAAAAAGAAGCAAAATTATATATTGACAGCGGTGGGATTCGAACCCACGCCCTTTCGGAAATGCGCCTAAAGCATTCGCCTTAACCGCTCGGCCACGCTGCCCAGTGTTGAGTAAGCTCTCAAAAATAACTAGCTTTGTCCCAGCCTCAGCTAAAACGTGAAATCTTCTCAAAACCCATAAAAAACTCAGTTCAACTCAACTCTTCTATCCACATCCAAATCCACAAACAATGTCAATGAATTTTTTAGCATTTATACGAGTATATCCACATATCCACCTAAAAACAAGGAATATTTATCCGTCATCCGTTGGACTGTTTTTTTCACACGCTCAACCACAACCACACAGTATAATACCAAATGTACTAAACAACCTTTACAACTCTTACAAATATCCATAATAATTCCATTGAGCAAAAGCAAGACGAGTCATGTGAGGTCCTCTCTCTTGTACACAAAAAATATCATGGAAAGGATATATATAAAGATATATACATAACGAGAATTGTACATTCAACATTTCTGTACTTTTAGAGTCACGAGACAAAATCAACAAGCTTTGACTCACATGATGATATTGCTCATGATGATGATGATGATGTGATGTTCGTGAGTGCATTGCCTTTATGTAAAAATGTATATAAGATATCCTCATATTGATATTTATCATTTATATTGATACACAAAAAGAGCGGACTGGTCTGTTCTTTACTTCTGTTCCAATGTTCAATGTTTCAATGTTTCAATATAATTTTTATGTATATTTTTTCACACATTTTTTTCATTCATTTTACAGTTAAAAATATGTTCCAGAAGAAAAACGCAGCGGGCTATGATTTTAGAGTAGCAGCTGGCTTCTTCAGAATGCTCGTGACTCAAGACTGATCATGTGTCCAGCACAGCTCTCCAGAAAAAACTCATGTGATGCGGATCCAATTCAGGAGATTTTTGTTCAATGTTGGGAAACAGGTTGGTAAATTGAAGCTCAATTTTTTTGCAACTGTTTTAGATTTGGAAAAAGTGAGTTGTAAGTGCGAAAAAAGGTTTTTCTTGTTGGAATAAATGACTTGTGTGTTCTTCTGACGTCAGCAAGAAGAGTTTTTACTCTCTAGAGAAAGAATTTTGGCTCATCTCCTCTCACCACTCACGTTTTCTCATGTTCATTCATAGTTTGTAGTTTCAAGTTGGAAGATGATACACTTTCATTCATACTAATTATCTCTCTTTTGGTTTCGTGTTTGGCAGGAGGCGCAAGAATAAAGAAGAATATGAGTTAGTTTTAGTCACAAGACTCAACCTAATCTCAATCTCATCATCATCCGCATAATAATATTCAGCTCTACGAACAACCAACTACGTTCAACGTTATCACCAATCACCGACAACATCAGGAGGAGTCTGTCACATCATCATAATTCACATTCAACATCATTTTTACATTACGTCACGTCACGTCAACCCTCAACCACGGACTGTAATACACTGAACTGGAGGTTGTTACAAGGAAAAAAGGAGAGCAAAAGCACATGATAATTGATTAGAGGATCATCATCATCATGATCTCATGATCACCTGCTTCAGCATTTTTGCTTTGTCAAAAATTATCATCACAGACAAAAGCTTCTCCTTCTCCAGTTTTCATTCCAAAGAATGGATGGTAATGGAATCATCCTCTTTAACAACATCATCTCCTCCAGGAATACTACCAACTTTTTAAAATCAATAAGAAAAATGGAAACTAATTTGATACAAATTATTATTACATTACAAAACATCAATTTAACTTTAACATCAAATTATTGTGTGTGAAAGTAAATTTTGTTATAATAATTTAAAGTGAGGTGAATGTGTTCAGAACAAAAATACATTTTTGTGCACCACCTCCCTCTCACCTCCTCTGCCTTTAGCCCTCTTAAAAACCCACCAAAATGGAGAGTCCTTCACATGGATCCTCCTCATCCACATCCACTTCTGCCTCATCGAATTCAACTCCTCGTCGAAATCCTCCACGTCCACCTCAACCTTCTTCTCCTCCTTCTGGGAGGAGTAGCCCGGAAGGAAGAACAAGTGGGGGGAGTGGTACTCCTGTCAAAATTGGGAATCCATTTTCCAGATTTCTTTCCCAGCTCAAGTCGATAATCAGTGAAGGGTCGCTGATTGAGCCCACCTCAGATGTGGCTCCGGGAGTTGATCATTGTTGTAGCTCGTCTAGTCGGTGTCATTACGGGCTTCCAGTTCATCATGATGCTTATTCCTCACCTTTGTCTTCCAATAATACGTAAAAGCAAAGAAATTTTTGAAAAAAATGTTGATTTTTATGAAACTTTTTTTAAATATTTTTTTTTCTTTATGAATTTAGGTTCCCACCTCAAGAAGTGAGGAGCAGACTGATAGTGTATAGGGACTGCGATCGACGCGGCCGTAAAATCCTTTTTGATAGTGACCACGTCTCCTCCGATTATCGCTATTTGCAGCCAACAGATCCGAAGTTGTTGAAGCAGCTGGGGGAATATGTTTTTGGGTGTGTGCCTCTTGCTTCTGCCTCCAGTCCGGGGATGGATAAGAGGTTTTGCAAGTGGAAGGTTGATACTGAGGAGGGTACAAAGACTTTGTATATCTGGTCGAAAATATTTGAGTTGGGTCCTTCCAAAAGTGGGAAAACCGACCGTAAGAAACGAAATGCTAACGAAAAATTATCTTAAAAAATTAGTTTTTTTATTAATAAATTGTGTTATTTTAGGTCCTTCTTCTGCCTCTGATTGTTCTGACCAATCCTCATCTGGCTATGAAACTACCTCTTCAGGAAAAACATTTTCTCTCCCGTTATTCCAACAACGACCTTCCTCTCGAGGTGCTGGAGGTGGGAGCAGTAGCAGTGGGTATTCCTCATCCTCTTTCCCCCAAACGCGCTCCCTTCCTGGCCGAATTGACAGCTACAAAACGAACCTCGCTCTCGTTTGGATTCTCAGCCAAAGCTCAACTTCCTCTTCATCATCAACATCAATCTCCACCTCAACTTCAGCATCAGCATCCACCTCGCCTTCAACTTCAACTTTAACTCATTTTCTCTATTTATCTCCTCTAGTAGAAAAACTCATGCTCAGTCCGCTCTCAAGCATTACCAAAAGCTCTTACCATAACTCCTCTCATTTCGTGACCAGCTTAAAAAACGTGAGCACCGCTTTAACCCGAGATCTCCGTGACTTCACCTCAAATCCTCATGTGGTCAACCTCTCCTTAGTGAAGCCACCTTTGAGTGATATGGTAAATATCAAACTCACTACCAAATTCCTTGAGCTCCTCCTCCTCAACATGGAGAAGGAAAATGGGTACTCAAATTCCTCCTTAAAACTCTCTGTGAATGTCGTGCTCAACTTGAAAAAGTGGACGGAAGTCAAGGCCCTTCTCTACTTTTTGAAAATGTTCCTGAAAAGCTGTGTCTGTAAATGTGGTATTTTAGAAGATGATTATCAGAAGGATAGAGAGCTCCTGGTTGAAACGGGGATGGATGTCGTCTCTCAATCTCAGACACAAACCCAATCCTCCTCAGCTTCAGGTTTTGATTCCAGTTTGGAGCTGGATTGTGTCGATTCTGGGATTGAATTGGGGGATTCTAATAGCAGATTACAGACTGTTTCTAGCGCCTCCATTTCCAGGAGGAAATGGTCAATCGTTTCGGAGGAGGAAGGGGAAGAGAGTAGTGAGCTAGGGAGTAGTCATGATGAAGGCTGTTGTGGAGGAGGAGGGTTGGAAAACCGAGTCAGTTTCCATTTGGGTGATGCAGATAATGACCAATCAGAAGCTAAGTTGGCTCTGGGAGAGGTGGATCTATCAAGATTGAGGGGGCAGCAAAGGCGGAGATTATCAACAGATTCGAATAGCTCAACGGAAGCAGCTCCTCCGCAAGTACCTAGCCCTTCTAGTCCTAAACGACCACCTTTAGAGGTGAAATTGAACCTGAGAAATGAAGGGAAAGTCAAGGACACCTGCCCAGTCAAGTATTCCCCTTGTTATCTCTGCAATGGCACGTATATCACGGAGAATCAGAGGTTCAACCCTTTCTACTTTTGCCAGATTTTGGCTAAACCAGGAAATCCTGTGTCGTTTGACTATGAATATATTAGCTTCATGAAGATCATTGAGTTTTATGGGTCTGGACAAGTTAGAAGTTTCAATTTGAATAGTGATGAAAATAACAGTACCTCAGGTGGAGGTTCCACCTCTGGAGGATCCACCTCCTCAACAGAAGACGAGCAATTGAGCAATAACAGCAAAATATGCCAAAAAGTCAAAGAGTTTGTGGAAGGCTATGTTGCCCTTTCGAAAGTTACTAATGATGGGGACAAGCTCAACAATTTTAGCACATTTCAAATGGAGCAGATTCGAGATTACCTTTAGAATTTTTTTAAATATGCAAAATGCAGGGTGATAATTGTCGCTCAATGTGATACTAATTTAAATGGGGAGCAGTATAAAATTAGTTAATTTTTGTGGTTAACGTGCAATTTACTTTAATTTTTTTTAAATGTAATCAAATTATCTAATATATTATTATAATTTGAAATTATTAAGAAGCAATATTATATAATATAAATATTTTTGTATTTACCAATTAATTACAAAAGTAAAAGGAAGACAAGGAGAAATGACAAGTTAAGATAAATAAGTTTAGGCTTAGAATTTAAAAAAAGGTAGGGAATATTTTTACCTTGAGAAATAAATGCTGTGATCATCATCCCTATTTAAATTTTAAAATATTAAATTTAAAAAAAAATTATACTTAAATTTAATTTGGATTTTGCTTAAGTTATGCTCTATATTGAAATGAAATAGTTTAATATTAATTATATTATTTGAGAAATGCCATTTAAATTGTATTAAATTATATTATATTATTATAATAATTTATATATTGTAAAATTAAATTAGGTAGCATATTATGTTTTGTTGTTAGCTTATAAAAATTACAAAATTAAAATATTCTATATAAATATTATTATATATCAAATGTTTTATAATTGATAATGCTAGAATTTAAAAGCATTCAAATATTATTTATTATTGTTATAGTCATTTCTATTCACAATAAATTGAAATGACCGACTGAGAAATTGAATTGAAATAAAAAGCAATATTTCAAATTTTCAAATGAATTTAAAATGTTTTTTAAAGCAAAAAAGCAATTTTATTTATGAATTATTCAAATTATTATAATTATTACAACCAACAACCAACCGGCATATAAAATGAATCCCTTCTTGATTACGTTTTTTATCCTTTCTCTTTTTACGATTGCCGATTGGTGAAGCCGAAAAGCCTGATTTTGACAGGTTTGTGGAGCTCTCATCTTCTCAGCTTTCGTGAGCAAGTGGGCATCATCATATCAGCGTGCAGCGAAAAACGCTGCGTGCGGATTTGATATTGAAGCGAAAATTGAGGTCAACCAAGCAAACAAACTCAAACAATATATTTCGCATTGAATCAAAGCTGGCGTGGTAAAAGTAATATGAGTTTCTTTACCTCTTCAATCACCAGCGGCTCAATGGTCTAGGGGTATGATTCTCGCTTTGGGTGCGAGAGGTCCCGGGTTCAAATCCCGGTTGAGCCCGCAAATTCTTTTGCCCTTTTTTCTTCTAATTTTAATTTTTCCCCCAAATTTCCTACAATTTAATTAATTTATGATATTGCCTACTTAATTTTAAATTAGAATGCGAAAAAAGGTTGAATTTAAACATTTTTACATGAGAAACTATTTCATTCACATTTGAAACTGACTTTATTTTTGTTTTATACCGTGCTTTACTCTTGTTGGTTGTTCTGGTCAAGTTTACAACTTTTTTAAAGCTAATTTTCCTTTAGAATTTGAATAATTATTCTCATTTTTAATTAAATTAAAGTTAAACACCACACATTTAATCATTTGACTAAACTATAAAGCTAATCACTTTTCTCAATCAGTCTGATTCCTACCACCTACCCATTTATTTCAGTTCTAGAAAGATTCTTTTCTACTTAAATCTTAAATCTAAGGATCTGAAAGAGCAGCAACTCCAGGAAGAACCTTCCCCTCTAATAACTCCAAACTAGCGCCTCCTCCAGTACTAACGTGACTGACGAGCTCCTCTGTCTTCCATTTGGCAGCGCAGGTAGCAGTATCTCCTCCACCAATGATGGTAATAGTGCCGCTCTTGGTGACATTCACGATCTCATCCATCAAGGTTTTTGTGCCGTTGGCAAAGTTGGGAAATTCGAAGACGCCCATTGGCCTGAAATCAAATTCATTTAACAACTTTAATTTTAACTCGTTTTTTTATTTTTAAAATTAAATCTTCATCCAAAAATGCTCACTTACCCATTCCAAACAATAACTTTGGCTCGTTTCACAGGCTCCAAATAATTCTTTACCGTTTCTGGCCCCACATCCAAACCCATCCACCCATCAGGAATGCCAGTGGCTACGGTTGCGCTTCCAACCTAGATAATTTATAGAAAAACAAATATAAAATCGGTTTTTAACTTCTAAAATGATGCTTTATATTTTCAGTCTTTAAAAATTAGCAACCTGCGCATCCTCAGCAAACTTGTCAGCAGTGACGACATCAACAGGAAGATGAATTTTGACCTTATTTTTCTCCGCCTTTTCTAAAATAGTGTTGATAATTTTCGCCCCTTCCTCATCATACAAGGAGCTTCCGATCTACAAAAAACAAAGCAACTTTGATTAAAAAAGAGTTAAAAATTTAAAAGGTTTTTTAAAAATTGTTTTGGGTTTTAAGCTTTTTTTACATTCATATTATTCATCGTTTTAAGAAACGTAAACGCCATTCCACCTCCAATAATCATCTCATCAACTTTATCAAGAAGGTTCTCAATCAGCTGGATTTTATCGGCAACTTTTGCCCCTCCTAAAATAGCAAGGAAAGGTCTCTCAGGGTTGTCCAGTGCTTTGGCAAAATAGGCGAGTTCCTTTTTCAATAAAAATCCGGAAGCTCTCTGGTCAAATCCTTCCCCAAGCATGGAGCTATGAGCCCTGTGCGCTGTTCCAAAAGCGTCATTAACATAAACATCTCCCAACTTCCTTAGACTCTCTCTAAACGCCTTAATAGCAGCAGGATCGGCCTTAACTTTACTCCCATTAGAAGGATCAACTCCTTTCCCTTCTTCGGCGAGGTGGAAACGGAGGTTCTCCAAAAGAATGAGGCTACCATCAGGAGCGTCTCCTACTGCCTTTTCAACCTTTTCACCGACACAATCATCGAGGAAGAGGATTTCCCTTTTTAGTAAAGCTTTTAGCTCCTCAGCGACCGGTTTTAAAGTATATTTTTGATTTGGAAATCCATCTGGTCTTCCCAAATGGGACATGAGGATGACTTTCTTCCCGGTTTTTAGAGCGTGGTTGATTGTGTCGAGGGCGGCGGTGATGCGCTGATTATTTGTGATTTTGCCATCTTTTATGGGGACGTTGAAGTCAACCCTGAAAAATATTGACAAAAAATATTTTCAGAAGAATGCAATAAAAATTACAAAAAGTATAATATTTTCTTCAGTTTCCTTTGAGCTAAAACGATTTAAAAACTTACCGAATCAACACAGATTTTCCGGACAAGTCCAAAGCGTCAATTGCCAGCTTGTTAAGGGCCATTTTAATGAAGATTGGAGTGAACTTGATGAAAAATTTAAAGATAATTTTTAAAAGGGTGATGCAGTTTAAGGAAACCGGAGAGAAGTGATGTTTTGGT
Source organism: Orchesella villosa (assembly GCA_036850725.1). Lineage (NCBI taxonomy): Eukaryota > Metazoa > Arthropoda > Collembola > Entomobryomorpha > Orchesellidae > Orchesella > Orchesella villosa. Next base: position 5,707 of record JAANSM010001243.1, on the reverse strand, counting down.
AGGAGGTTGGAATGAAAAGAAGGAAAATATATGTGAAATGAACGAGCTGAAGAATAGTATATGGCAGTAGCAAGCAACTTTTAGCAAGAGTAAGCCAAGTATGGATATGGATGATAGTGATGATGGGAATGGGATGGCATGTGCTGTGCATGTGTTAAGCATTTACTTTTCCAACATAGAAAGAAGAAAAAGCAGGAGAAAAATGCATGGAATAGATAGGAAAGAAGCTTTAGAGAAAAGGTTGGTTTACGGTTTGCATTAGTAAATGCGAGCTGAAGTTGAGTAGAAGCTTAAGCTGAAGAAGTGACGTCTGATTTTGTTGGCCTTGAATTGGAATGAAAATGAAATGCTTTTGCTATCGCTGCTTAGCTCTGCTGCTGATGCTGGCTCTCTGCTGAAAGAAACGAACAAAGTCAAAGCGTTTACTGAGTTTTCCATCCAAGCTCATGCAAGCTATTCCATCGCAAACATGATCATTCGGGTTTTTTTTTAAATTATCCTGCATAACTAAAACGGATTAAAAGTTGTTTATTAATTTAGTAATGAAAAAGTATAGCCCGTCTACCAACTTATTTTTATGAGCAAATTGTTTTATGATGAAATTAATATGAAGCAAAATATTTATGCAAAAGGGAAATAAGTATAACAAAAGAATGTGTTGTTTTTTATGTTTATTTTATTCTTAATTGTTGTAAATAGACAAAGAATGAATGGATTTTTTAGGAAACTGAGGACGCTACGGATACAAAAGGTCGACTCCGGGTCTGCATTCAAAGCAACGACATTGGGTAGCTACACACTTTCCTCTTTTGGCAACCTGAAGACAATGTGTATTACATTCTGAATTTTCTTGATCACCTTGATCACTACGACAAGGATCGAAAATCCTCACCACTAACCTACAATCTAAACGAAGGAAAAGTGAGAAAATATTATAATAAACTTTAAACCTTTATCGTAAATCGTAACAACAAATAATGCTTATATTTTACTTACAAGGTTCTTTAGATTCCGCTGATGATCTGGAAAATAAAGTAACTAATAAAACGAAGGCATAAAAACAGAGCAGGAACAGAGTTGGAAACTTTACACCGGGCATGTTGAGATATTTACTATAATTTCTTGCCGATAAAGATTTTTGGAGAAACTTTTTCAACGTGATTGATACAAAGGGCAGACTATAAAGTGTGTATTTTTGCAGGATTGCACTTAAATATATATACACTAGTTTGTGACGTCAGGAACTTATTTTTTCAAGTAATGGATTGAGAAAGGAGTAAAACAACAAAGTTGCAATTTTACTTTGTTGCGAACATCCAAGTTCATTGATTCGGCAAGAATTTTTAAAACCGGTTAATTGTCATATGAGTTTTCAGTGATAGAAAAATAAGAACGTTGCAAATAAAAAATCTCGATGTACTGGTTTTTCATTTTTTTAAATGTTTATTTTTAAACTAATGTCTTTGCTGGGCACTCATAAACATAAAAAAAATAAATCATAGTATATGAACTAAATATAGAAATTTTGATAGAAAATGCATTGCTGACACGTGCTGAAAATTTTAAAACTACTTTTTGGTGGCAGTTTGAAGATAACTTTTATAAATATTCATTTGAACGTTTGACTTTCGATTGAATGAAAAATTTATTTATTCATTATAGGAAATATTTATATATATACAAGAAATTTGTGCTAGTATTGACGTCAGTGGTTAGATTTTCTGATTATTGGCCATTAGATAGAAATACGTATTGAGCAGCTTGCAAATCTTTTATATAAAATGTTGCATTTTATTCGTAAGTTTATTGATTAAATTACCACAAAATTGACTTTTGGTGACATCACTTTAATCCAAATTCTAGCAGTGTTTAGGTCTAACTTAATATTGTTACGTTATATTGAAAACCAATTATTTTAGAAATATTAGTTATTTATAAATATTAGTTTTTGACAGAGCTCAATTAATAAATAAGCATTCTGAACGAAAAGTGAAAAGATCAAAGTGAAAAATATGAAATCAAGCACAATGAGGTATGATAAAAGAGCGCATGAGTAGCATGTAAATATTATGCTCAAATGTAAGCACACAACCTGATTGTCCGCTTCCAATATCATTTATTTGATACGGAGATAATAATTTTTTGGATTTTTACTGACAAGTGCCTAAGAGTATTAATAACCAGTTTGTTTGCTCTTTTTCCATTATCACCTTTTGTAAAATTTAAAATCGCAATTGGAATTAGAGTTGGAATTAATGATATCGAATTAGAGTACGAATTATAATCCATTGATTTTCATGATGATCTCCATCGTTTTATCATTTTTGTGCCACATAATTTTAATGATTTTTTGAAAAATTATGAACTGTCCCGTATTTTTTTTTCTTTTTCGGCTTGTTACTATCTTGCATTGATTTTAGATCCTTGTGAACAACATCGTGCACAGACTGGAGCTCTCCGATTTGTAACATCGTTTGCCTACAAGTTGCGAAAGGAGGACGTTGTGCCAGCAATAAATGTGAATATCATGGGTGTCATGAAATCTGATGATGATGATGGATCTTATTGTTATTAAAATATTTACCAATCGTTTTATAATATACTACTGTGTATTTATTAGTAATAATAAAGTGTGTGAAAAAATAATGACAGATACGCAATTTTACACTGAAATAATTCATTAATTTCATAGCATAAAATTTTTCATTTTTGCGTTCTATTTTTTACATTGCACGTAAATACTTGTCGTACATAAAACTGAAATTTAAAAAAAATTTTAGAAAAAATTCCAGGGTTTGCTGTAAATGGTGAACGGGTAAAGAGATGGTAGTCCTATCCAAATTCCTTGTTAGGCATAAGGATTTAGTGAATCGCACTATTATGCAAATTGATTACTCAACCAGCCGGGTAATTTGAGGAATAGTTAATTCCAAGAAATTATACAATAATGTGAACTTCAGTTTTTTGCCGTCTTTAAAAATTGTTTTTTAGTTATAAATTGACAGGATGAATTGAATAATTCAAAAAAATTAATAATGACTAGGCAAAGCGAAAACTATGTCGCGGAAGGTGTTACCTTATGGTAGAAGCACTTTTTGGAATTTTAGGCACAATGACATGATTCATAATTTAAAATATGTAATACTAGGTTTAGATAAAGATATCAGAAGCAATTTATTTAAGGCGACTGATTTTGAGTAAAAAAAGAGAGCACTAAACAATTTGTTCACGTTGAATACTTGAATTTGTGACGACATTGATGTCAATTCAAGTTTTCCTGAGTATTTCGTTTATAACGTAATTTGTGCATTTTGATTATGGCCTATTTTACCAATTGATTGAAATGAAATTTCAGAAACATAATCGTTGAGAACTGTCATGAAATGTTTTGCTGTCGTAACGTTTTAAGAATAATTTGTTTTAAAATCTTACCTATATTTTTTTTTTGGATATGCACAATATGCAGTATAATAATAAGAGTTATGAATATAAATAATATTCGCAAATTTAGGCATCTGATAACCTGCTTGTCTGTTAGCATTTCCTCGAATGATTATGCAAACAATTTTTTATTCCATAATTTAACTAAAAGTCACTGATTTAGACGGAAATACATAATATTTTTTCACATATCAATAAATCTGAAATATATCCAGCTTCAAAAGTTAGCTCCTTTTGTTGTCTTAAAGAATTCTTGTGTAGTTTCAAAACTTAAAATCATTCGCGTTGAAAAACTTGTGTCGAATATAATTTTTTATTATCAACATCCATTTATAAATAAACAAACATAAATATCCACATGAAATTTCCTGATTTCCAATAAGTAAACAAGGAAGTAAACAGAAAAAATCTGAACTGTTTGCTTAATTTCTGTTTTATTTGCGCGCATAATGTTTACTTATCAACAGCAAAAATAAAAAAATATACAGAGCTGGAGAGTTTGCACTCCAACTCTTTCCTCAATTTGTTTACAATCCTTAGACAATGCAAAGAATACAAGTTTTTGCCGTCCTTTACTCACCGCCAGTACCACACTTTAACTATGATAGACATGATAATAAACTGCAACAAATTTAGATAATTATGCACCAAGAAAACTTTTTCAGTGATTTTCAGTCTAATTTTGACGAGTGGCAATATCAATTATGTGACGTAAAAGCAAATTAAAAAATTGACACTTTTTATTCGATTTATGCTAAAGTCTCGGATTGCAATTAAAAGTCTCCAGTTTCCGGTATGGATCAACTCTTTCATCGTGTAGGTTCCATTTCTGTATCATGTAATAGCCATCGATATAAATTTACGATTCCAGAAAGGAAAATTAAGAGATTAAATATTGAATTATGTATTATTATGACATAGAAAATCACTCGTGCAACACACGATGTTGATACACCATCTACATCCTTTTTTAATACGAGTCGTTGCCGTTGGAGGAAAATCCTCCACAGGATTTGGAGATGGCAATGATTCTAGTTGAGGGTCAGCAGCAGTGCAGTTCAATAGGAAAGTTCATTACGTTGCGGGATTGAAAACTAAAAGAAGGAAGAAAACTGAGGAAGAGAAATTAGTGATGGTAGACAAGATCACGACTACACAACGGATTGCAATTGGGACTAGAGCTGAAGCAAAATAAGCTCAACTGATTATTTAGCGTTTCATAGAATACTTTTACTGTCTTACTTAGGGAATAGCGTGTGATAACATTCTTCAATGGCCGTGCAGGAAGATGAAGTTTATGATAATAGAAAGCTATGGACGAGTTGAAGCCAAGGAGGAAAATATGAGGAAACGGAAGAAATAGCAGAAGGTTAAGTAAATTTGCGCTCTGCTATCCGTTAAGTCAGAGACGATCAGGCTAGATTAAAGTTAACTAATATAAATCGTATTGTTCATGGTGCGATTTCATTTCCCTTTCTGCTTCCAATACATGAATAAAGGTACTCACAAAGATTAAGTGTTAATTTGTAAAAACAAAGTGAATGGCTTTTACACTTATCTTCTCATTCATACAAGTTTGACGTGTAAACTTTTACGCCAAAAAACATCCAACGAATCCAACCTCAAATGATATTGTCCACAGTCCACACTGCGTCATCGTGACAAACAAACTCCTCAAAAATTGTTTTATGTTTACTTTACAGTCTAAAACTGTCAAAATCAAACGGACAACAACTTGACTTAAACCCCGACTGAGGCACTGATGATGAGTTCAACCACCGTGCTACATGGATACACATATTATTGCGATGAATGACTGTGGAGTCACTTGAATTTTCCATCAATAATATGTTTGGATTACGATTAATTGTATGGAGTTATAATAAATACAGACCAATATAAATAAGCTATATGCCAGTGACTTTTAACGTTGTAGTTACTTTACACTTGAAACAACTGTCTTTCTAAATATTATCCTGCCTGACGATGATTTATAACGGCTTACTTACACTTTGCTGAATACAGTAAAACAGCATGAACTATAATGCATAATGTAGGCTTTTTGATCGTCATTTTTTGATCGTCCATAAATATGATCGACAATTTTTTGATCGCCTGCTTACGATTATCGCCAGCACTTTTGATCGTCTATATATTTTATCGACTATTTATTTTTATTTTGTAAAGTGTTTTACAGGCCATTTATAAAACTTATGGTACAGTATAAATATTATCTCATAAATTCTGTCAGGATACATTTTTGTAC
>JAANSM010001242.1:0-19876 GCA_036850725.1 Orchesella villosa | reverse complement strand
AAGTATATACGATACGAATGCATTCTATATGAGGTGGTGAGGTAAATGGTAAATGTGATTAATAATATGCAAGCCATTAGCTTTCACTCTGTTGCTTATACCTTGGTAATTTGAAGCAAAACTTAAGTTATAATTTCGAGTATAATAGAAATCTTTATACCATTCCGTTTGGAGCATTATTATATACAAAACACATTTTATACACACATATATATATGTATGTGTATTTAATATCAACAGGACTTTTATTTTACCAACTTGAACATCAGCCATTATCATTTATGTATATTGCCCGCTAGTGATGATTGAAACAGTGTGTTGAATACATGTAGACTTGACTTAATTAACGTATAAAAACGGAAGTTCTCCAAGATCGTCTCATTTCCTGTACATTTTCTACTCAGAAACTAGTGAGCGGAAATGAGGTTCGGTGAACGATGAATGAAGAAGAAAATCGTTTTGTGCTTAACTTGACGTGTCAAATTTTCTCATGTGTGCATGCAAAGAAATATCAACTTTCTTACGAATGTTAAAAAAAAGTAATTTATATACATCACATTGTACAACACAAGAAAATTAGATGGAGAGCTAAGTGTTTTTCCGTTTGAAGATTATGAATTCTTTGAAGTGAGATGAGAAAAGAATCTTGAATTCTTGATGTGAGAAATAGTAAGAGTGTACATTTTAATTTGGTTTATGTTCTACAAAATTTTAAGGGAAAAGGTAAAAGTTGAATTTAATGTAAGTTTCTTTGTATGATTATGCTTGTACAATTTATATATTTTCCATTGTTGAAAAGAATTCAATTAAAAATCGACCTTTTGATATGAGATAATTTAACATTTTCCTACAACGAACTTGTAGCCTGACGCTACATAAATTTTCATCGAGAAGTAAAAGCGATGATCAAGCAGTGTATTGCATTGCCCCCCATCGATATTTTTTTTGGGAAAATTTTGTCCGCTATTATTTTCCTTTTTATTGTAAAATTAAAACAATGCCATCATGGGCTTCGAGTTTAAAAATATTACTCCAATGCTTTTGCTTTAACTGTCAATACAATTCTTATAACACAACGAGTACAATGTATTTCGTACCATACAATAATTGACGTGCTCTTAATACTTTTAATTTATGACCGAACCACGATCCACAACCCATTTATCATACGTTTCTTAATAATCTCGGTATGATTCAATTCAATCAATCACGGTCTACTTGGTACAGTAAAAAATTCAGTCAGGAAACGTAGTATTCTTGGATTCTTTTTTAGTATGTTTTCTGTTTCATTTGTGTGGTCGCTGTTAGGGCATCCCCTTCTCATAAAATGTCTATAACAATGATCATGAATTGGATTGAGCTTTTCACGCGTGTTAGTTTGGCTTGACTGCTTGTTTGTATTTCCCCATAGTTAGAGTAGATGTGGAAGCTTTTATTTCTTTTTTCTCTGTGACGGTAATAAATTCACAAGGGATCAATTTACAAAGTTTGAATAGAGTACGCATTTGAAGCTTATTTGAGCTACATACATGTGCACACTTACGTTTAATACGTTGTTCCATTCTGTATGAGTTTGATCTGAGTGAGCCCACCACCATGATATAAAGCGTGCTTGCTCTCTTGCTGTTTGGTGCGTGCATATAAGCGGAAATAATACACACGAGGTTTTATTTATATTTAGATGCATACTCAGTCACTCACTACGCTCACATAAGACTTTTGGGGTCCTCTGATATTGTGTTCGTTATTACTATTTTTTAATAGAGGAGAGAGAAAGAAAGAGCAAAAACTCACGACACAGGGAACATTTTGAGCACTTGCTAAAAAGTCAAAGCGAGAGTGAGCAACAAAAAAGCAATACGACAACCATACAGAACTCCATGTAGTCTATTCAACACTATTCAAAAAACTAGCATCAGAGAAGGAAAAGTACAAAGCGCAAACACCATGATCATATCCTAGTTTTCCTTCTAGTGTTCAAAGCACATTATTTGTAGGAATAGTAGGCAGGCAGTAGGAGTATAGAGCACACAAGAGCTGAGCATTTTTATTTGCATTACCTTAAACTTGCTTCCCGATGCTTTTAAGCGAATCGCTTTGACTAGGGTCATACATGCAACATGGTTTTAGCTATTTTAAATACTCCTCCTGTTGCTCTCATTCAAGAATACATTATATACGATGAATGAAATATGTATGTATGGGCTGCTACTCGTTTGTTTGTAACTTTAAATTTATAACATTGTTTTTCCCTATCGTGATGTATTGGCGTAACGCTCTAGACGTGTGGTAGGAACAAATCTGTCTAATAAAATGTGGAACAAGCATGAATATATTTTCTCTAGTCAAATGTGTTTACTGGGACAATAAGAAAAAAACTTGTACAACGTAACAAAACCGCCACCTTCGATCCAGCATTTATTCAATGCAATGTTGAATGTGATACTTCAAAAGCACAAAATTAATTATATTTCATTATTTGTCTAACAAAATAGATGACACATTTCCTTCACAAGAAACGCAGTGAAAGTGGCCAGAGTAAAATCCTATTCTTTTATAGTTAATTTTATTGTTTTTCGTTACTCAGCATGAAAATACTGCTACACGAATTTAGCATTGCTAATGAAGTTCTTGAACATGTAAAAACTATGAATGATTATGAGTGTTTTAGCACGGATTCGGATCTCATTCTCATGCTCTAAATATGATTGTACTTAACTAGCTATTAAATGTTTGTTTTCCTTGTGGCGCTATAAAATATGCAATAAAAACGAATCATTGTATAGTTTTTTCATGTTGTAACTTGCTACTTTTGTTTCTCCGATACTATAAAATTACCTCTCCTGTCAACCTCTTCTCAAACGTTCACAAAAGGAGAAAGAATAAAAGCATGCCGTCAGGATGCACTAGGAATACAACATATTGCACACCTTCATAGAAGCAGTGCCAGAGTGCCACCAAATGTACTGTATGGGGTAAATGGAAAAACAAGGGTATTTACACATCTGACTTTTGCCAACTTGCTTAAGACAACATATGACGCTATATAACAGCTCTTTCCATAACCAACATATTATCCAATTTGACATCGTATACGGCTATACTTATAGCCAAAGATGTTAAACTACAATAGATGACATGTCGAAGCAGAATTATATGTCGAATTTTCTACAAGTTGGTACACCATATTTCCTTAGTGATTCGGAATTTTGTTCTATCCTCTTCTACTAGTTTTTATGTGGGCATACAAAAGTGTTGTGTCGGATATTCGATTCACTAGTTTTTTTGAAGTCTGAATGTTTCTGTTGCGCGCAATATACGTACTTGTACTCCTTTAAGAAGGACCGTTTTGCCTTTCTTTTCTATCCTTCTGCAACTTTACAGCTGTTTACGTTTGTGTGTGGTTCTTTTGGAAGATGCAAAAGGGTAAACCGATTCAATGCTTCTCACTGAATGAGGTTCTTATACTGTGCCATCGAGATAGTTTTCTGGCTTCAATACCTCACTTCACTGCCTTGATGCTCTTCTCTGGTTTCATTTCACTTGATCATTTCAGTTCGATTTCACTTCCTTTTCCAGCTTGTCATCTATTTTGCCCATCCTGTACACATGTAAAAGTACGAAACTGCATGTATGCTGGTGGTATTCATTGAATATACGATGTTAACTGTTGTATTTGTATCATCTGGGTCATACATATTATATAATATAGTACAGCATCAATGCATCTAGTACGGTACGCTATAAATGTTTTACAATATGCTGGTACCGTGTTATTTTTCCGCGAAATCCATGTACATATTGCATATCTTAGAGCTTTTTACATTGTGTTCAGTTTGTTGATGGTGATGTGATGACGATTGCTATTCTTCTTTTCTTCACTTTCTGACGTCGTGAGTATTGCCAGTAAAAATGACGGAATAACCCCTAAATAATTCATCTTAAAGAAAGGTGTATAGACTACAAGGGAATAAGAAACTATTTTATTTCAATGTCTACCTAAAAACGATAACATTGCTGCAAGATAATAAAAATAACTTGATAAATATTATAATTTTATGACTCTTACTTACTTTTCTTACATATTATACCATACTCTATATATCTATATTTACACATTTCTTGAATCTTCAATTTCCAAACTCAGGAACGTATTGATGACCATATCTTGTATTTTAAACAGTACAGTATAAAACAAATAGTATAGTAACAGTACAAAACAGTATATTATGTAGCTCCTAGTTTTATCGCGTTATAATATGTTGTTGACTCCATATAACAAAACAACCAACTGTAATGTACACGATTTTTACCATGAAATTCCGTGATGGTAGTCGCGATGTGCTTTCTCATTTGAGACTTGTATCAAATCCCAAACTCAGACTTTTTGGTGCAATTTTAGAATACAGATTCATGAATTAGTTTCATTTACAATTATTGTAATATTGTCTGTATGCTTTGTCATTTGTTTATACAGCTACTAAAATACAATTGATCAATACGGTTTGTTGAAGCCACAATAACAGGTATATGCTTACTTGTATTGCCATGAGTGTATGTGTGCATGGTGTCAACTACAAGATATAGACGCTTCATGTATGCTTGTAATAATATTGAATATATATTAAAACTCTGATATTAATCCATGCAATTTTAGATGCAGAATCCTTCCTCATGCATATAGTATTCGTATTCGCTCTGCACTGGTCGTGTAATGTCTGACATATACATGGGTTTATGGACATAGGGATAAGCGAAAGTAATATCTTTATCCAATCGTAAACACATTTTTCCTTTCCTAATTCGATATTTATTTATTCAAAATGTGCTTGACTTCTAAAGCTCCACCAAGCTTATAGAAGTCGTTATTGTGCGTTCCTTGTTGTTTTCCGATTTTTGTGTCGAGAAGTTATTTCCCAACGGTAGTATTCAGAGAGTCTTGTCGTGTAAACAGTTTATAAAATTCTCATACAAATTGGCTATAATACGGAAAATCTATGTCATTTTCTAGTCGTTTGCTACTTGGCTGATATCAGTCTGCCTTTTTTTCTGGCGACATATAATATCCCCCATCCTATTACATTATATTGTATCATTACTATTACGTACCTAGTGGAATCACACTCAGCTATGTTGATGTTGGTGATCCCGACGTAATGATGAGGAGTATTATATGTACTCCACAAATGTCATGTAAATAATAGCAACATTTCACATTTCTGCTAGCGATATAAAAATCCCTATCTCCCTATCCTATCTACTGTTGTTGTTTTCCTGGGTTTTCTTAATTGCTATCGTATCATGTCCTCTTCCTCAGACAACGCTTGTAGAGCTGCAGTCTTTTTTAATGTAAAACGAACATCTTTTCTTGGCTCAGTTACATAATATAATGATACGTTGTATTTTTAGTATTTTCCGTTTACTATAATAATACTACACGGTGATGGTTGGTCGGGAGGAAGGCGTTTTTGATATTTTTCTCTGTCGGCTTTGTTCTTTTGTTCATTAGAATTTTTTGAATAAAGTTGATCTCAAAAGAAGTAATATGTGCAGTGCGGTTGCACTGCCCATTTTCATCGAGACAAGAGAAACATATTATAGCTAACCAACACAAGAGCTTTGTACGAAAGCAAAGTTAAGTCAGTGTCAGCAGACTAATCAAGCTTTCTCGCTTCTTAAAGGCCGAAGGTTAACATTATTTTCTGTTTCAGTTGTTGTGAATATATATGTATATACATATATATTAGTATGAATGTGTTTGGAATGAAAAGCTTTTTGCATTTCTACTCCTCCTTGCATGCATGCATGCGACAAGAAGTACTAAGCCAGCTTAATCTGCATTGAGAGGGGGCAGAGGCACAACAAAGTTAACTACAAACAAAATTTCATGGTCTTTTCAAACCTTAACACAACACCCTTTATGAATCTCTATTAGCCATGCACATTTCTTATTCATACGTGTACATCCAACTGACGTTGTATGTAGACTAACGGTAGTGACTTTATAGAACAAGATAGAGATCCTGAGTGACTTGCTTGGTAAGATGTGATCCAACTACGTATTCACTATTACGAATAAAAAGTTTTAAGAAACACCAAGATATGAGTAGTAGGTAGCTAACGTAAACGAAAAGTCGTCAGTATTCCTAATTTGTTACGTTGTCGACTGCATGATTGTAATCAAAGGTTCATTTATAGAAACCATTTGTGGGAGTTTCTCGATTTCTAGTTTGATCTCTGGGCTGGGTCCACCATAGATTTATGATTCGTTTTAATCTTATGTGAAATTCTGAATATTTTTCCTTCAACTCGTTTTTATTGCGTCCCTGAATTCATTCATCCATGTAGTCAAATATATGTGTGACTAAGTTTGCAATTATCCATTTCTATTTTGTTTCCACTTACCACCAATACACAGACAGTGCGATTTCATAAGCTTGCTTTGCATTCCTGTGAGAAATATATAGTGTTCACATGCTTGTCCTTGATATTACCACACTGACGATGATTTTCTTTGCTACTACAGACTACTACACTACTGCTAGATGTTCCCTAGTATACTTTCTTTTTCCCTTGCGAAGAAGCTGAACATTTTTGTCATCTTGAAGAAAGGTTGGACGAGGAAAGCTTGTTAAGTTTATGAAAGCGAGTTTTCCAAAACAGCAATGAACATTTCATGAGATAATATCCTTCATCTTCCCCGTCACGTTCGAAATGCCACTTTCTCTCAGCAGCCAGGTTTCTAGTCCAAGTGTGCCATCAACTCCTATTGAAATGAAGGCAGTTGTGGTATTTTTGCACCACCCAAGCAAGACTGCGGTAGTGAAGAAGTAAAACTATATAGTAGGCACTTTTTGCGAGTCTGACAATGTTTAATGAATTTGCTACCTATCTGCAAGTGGATTAACGCTCTTCAAACCGAAACATTGTGTGATTGTGGTATATATAAATAAAATACAAGTATATACATATAGTACCTATACACGTCATAAATAAAAGATAGTTGTATAATATAGATTTTCAGCTGAAAATAAAATACATTTCTCTTTATACGACAACGTTTATTGCAAATTAGAGCAAAGGTAACAGAATTGTGTTTCCTTCAAAAAAGTATCATCGATTTGTCTTTAGCATTATTGTATTTTCTGTTTCTATTCGTAGTATTTAACCATATTTAACATACAAAAGCAGTAAACACTAAAATTATAAGCAGAGGTTCACATTATTTGCCTTTATTACCGCTTCATATTTCAAGGATTTATGTTTAGTTTACCCAGGCAGAGAGAAAACAGAAGGCGATCACGTTCGGTGAGTACACTCGCATGTAATGTATGACGGCAGATGTTTGCAGTTGGATTTTGGATGAGACTTGGTCCGTTATACGTTAGCACTGCAAGACAGATTGGGGGAAGATGCGTAACAAGTGTCATTTTGACGCACCAGCTTATGCTATATACACTTGTTTGCCTTTTGTATGAAAAACACAGAGTAGCAAGTGGGTAAGGTGTAAGTTAGGACGCTAAATGATTCCTAACTGTTAAAACATATGCTATTCAAACAAACACTGGGGAAAGTTGCTCAAATATGGTATTGGTTTAACTTGAGTGAAAGATATGGCACTTACTTGATGTTCTGCTACTCCTTTTTGCTTGACAGTTTTACACCCCTGTGCAAACACAAGTAACATGTACTACGTATATTTCAACAAGTTTTTCGTTTCCTCAAAACAGTAAACTAACACAGCAGGGAATAGTAATTAAATTACCACGTGGTAAAAGTACCACAGACATATATATGTATATATTATACATTTTCCCTCGGTAATATTAATTGTTGTACCACTTTTGGCCCGATGAGTTGATGTAGATTTATATTAAACAAGAATTCGCTGTGCACTACTTCAGCTTATCAAAGACTGTGCTTTTTATTTCGTTACAAAACTTTTTTCCCTTCCAAAGTTCAAAGTAAATTTTGGGTTGATGATGTTAAAAGTCTATTTCCACTTTGTGCCAGGGTAAGTTTTAGAATTCAATCACCTTTATGAGGATAAAATATAGGAGACTTCGTATTGCTCCTCCATGTATTCCTTCAATCATACGTCCTACACCACTGGTATTCGTTTGTAATCAAGTTGCCTGCTCACAGAACAGAGATGGCTAGAGTCACACAATCAGTACTTTCATGCGACAACACAAATGTAATGAAAATATGGCTTTATAGCAGTAGGCATTCCACATTTTTGCTTTTTTGTGCAAATCCTGAGCAAGTCTGAGCACAAATTTATATTCACGATGATGTAAAGAGGATACTAGAATTGAGAGTCAGAAATAAAGAAAGTAATGCGACAACACTGAAATTTTCAATCACAGTAAGTACAAAGACAGCACTAGGTAAAGGATTATATTATATACATTTGGGAGTAAAGGTGATTGCATTGCATGAGTACTGACTACACAATACTTTTAGGACGGTTTTGATCATTTACCATAACCAAGTTGAGAACGGAAGCAGCGTATATACTCTTTTTTCTTCTTCTATGAATATTTGTTGTACACTTTCGAGTCTTCCATTTAGAATATTCCAAGAGAGAAGAGATTTCCCTTCAAGCTTGGGGCGCATGTATCCCTTTACAACAAGAATGACAATATTCTCATGCGTATGTATTTCATTTTTTTTATATCATATCAATTTCCACGTAGCAAGATGTAGTACTCAACAACATTTCTCACCAAACTTCATGCAGCCTTTTCAAATGAATTTGAAAGGTATGACATGTAAAGAAGGAACAAAATGAAAGAAGAAAACCAAGCAGAGGAAATTCAAAAAAAATATGTATACAATTTTCTTCAGTTTTTGTGACGAATCGAGCAAGCATGGGAATGGCAATAGCGTATGTTAGCTGTACAACTTTTATCAACTGGCTCACTCACAGTCACTTTTCAGCTGGCTAGCACTTGCACGCTTGCCTCCTTGATATCCAAAAGTGCACTGACGTACGGTCTTTCACAAAGGATAAACTTTACTAGACCCATATGAGTTTCTACACTGATATTATGTTGTACAGAAAAGACGTTTGAAAGCTACACGTACCACTGCGTTTGGCTCATGGCATGGTCGCAAAATAAGGAGTCGAGTAGAGAGCATTAGGGTAACCAGGAATAAACCACGTTGCGTTGATACTATCATGTCTACTTTTCGATATAGTGTGTTGTGTGTGTGTACTGTTTTTACTTGAGCTTTGTTCCTCCACTCTCCTCACTTGCCTCCAACTTTTACGTAAGGTTTGCCGTTTTATAGAGAGAAAACGGTAGTTCCATCAACTGTAATGAGCTCACTCAACTCACACTCAGCATTATCAGCAACATTTTCAAAATGTATATAATATATGCATATGTGTACACTACATGTGGTTCGGTTCAGAGCCATTTCATTCTGTTGTAGGGAGCTGTGGTTAGAAAAGTCAAGAGAAGAAAGCAATCTTGAATAATAATATACTACTTCGACCAACACAAGCGACCGTTCTCTAGAAATATTTTGGCACACACAATTAGAAAATAGAATTGATTTAGCTGGTAGTTTCATGCATGTGGAGTGACTTTGACTATGAGAGATGTGACTTTTCTCAAACATTCATGAACATTAGTAATATAACGTTAAAATGGAGTGTTCTGTGTAAACCATCATTTGTTACTATTCGAAGTAATTTTTTGATTGAGATCTGAGACTTGAGTCAGTAATTTATGCGATTAAAAATGCTGGATTTTTCTTTAGGGCATTTCTACCGGAGAAAACTGAGAAAAGGATTTAAGTCTCAGTATGAAATCTGAATTCATTCAAACAAGCATGATGCATACATGAAATTATGTAGGATTATGCGTGCACTGTGCACACGATATTCTACTTAACCGCAGCAACGACGGGCTTCGCTTACTTAAAAGACGAATGAGGAAGATAGAGTAATATTTCATAGTCAAGGTAAAAATTCATGCATTTGTGAATGCGTACCGTGGTACCATAAACCGTACTCCTATCTTCATGAGTGCATTTCAACAAAAAATATTCATTAATCGAAATCCACTCTCTCACATGTACACTTACACTTTCTCATAGTTCCACATATATACGTGCAACGTACAACATAAGCTTTCTATCGCATCGCATTAAGTCGGGGCAAGATGCACATACATATGGGCATATATACCTTACGCTACGTTACGTATTACATAACAAAATGTCTACTCCATAATCCAATGCAGGAGCTCAATAAAGAAACCCATTTACAAAAATCGTTATGGTAGAAACCATAAGGTAAGGATGGAATCTATCACAAATCTTAAATCAAGCTATGCTTTTACCCTGATTACTTCACCATTTCAAGACTACACGAGATTTGCTCATTTGCATATTTAAAATACACCAGATATATAACAGGTAGTAAGGACTACAAGAGGACTCCACATCATATAAAAATACGAACCGTAGAGCTCACAGACAAAAATTGTAAATGCCGAGAATAAACACATATATTCGATACTCGCCAAACAAGTTTAGCAGGGGAGACTTCAATTCAGCTCGTCAGCTTAAGGAGTTTCACTTTCCCCCAAACTAAAAGATTCTGAATTTTCCCGTTAGTATTTACAAGGATAATGTAAAAGTTTAATTTGGATTTTTGCTGTTTTAAAAAAAATTAGCACCCGATCGCTCTCAGGAGAACCAAACTACAAGCACAAATTGCAATACTACGTAAACTTCTACATTTCTGGATAATATATGACTTAATGACGAATCAACGTACATACATGCATGAGTATTGAGTATAAAAAAATGTTACTCAATATAATATATGCTACAGTATTCTATTTCTGTTCGATACTTCAAACAATATAAAATGAGCAATACTTCTTCAAAATGTCACAAGTTTAAATGGTGAGGAATGTGATGGATCTGTTTTTAAATGCGTACAATTTTACACATAGCAGTCGTTCTTTTGAGTGTGCCTTTTGAGTGAATTGAGGAAAAAAATATCTAAATCTCAGAGCAGCCTAAGTAATGTGCGTATCACGAGCCCATAAATTGGGGAATATCGACGTGATTATGTGACAGCGTCACTTATTATCCCATCCTCACTGTCGTTTAAAGTTGGAGATTCGTTTTCTTCCTTGCTGTAAAAGTGAAGAATTACCCGGAGGAGTTGACTTGTGAACTTTTTGAATATCTTGTCTGTGAAGTTTTTATATATATGCTCTATGAGATGATATTAATCTTGAGGCTGTCTCCCACTGTGAGGTTGTTTCTTGCATGACAAGTCACGACATATTTTTGCATCATGTGATGAAAATACATACTTTTTTTACTTCCCGTAGATTTAAAGTTTCAAATTCTATATATATGCCCACGTATACTTTATGCTGATTGTGTGCGTATATTACATATGAAAAGGTTGTGGATCGTTACCGGTATGCCACNATGCTGATTGTGTGCGTATATTACATATGAAAAGGTTGTGGATCGTTACCGGTATGCCACCGCAACACGGGGTTTATTAAGCATGTTTCCTTACGAGATCATTTTGTTCATCTGGGATTGATTTACCTTTTGCATTGAACGTGGTTGTTTCTTGACTAAAGGAAACGTGATCAAATGGGGCAGCTGCTAAGTAAAATTTTTACTATGAGTCTGTCATGGTGGCTTGGAAAAATTTCGGAAAGTTCATTCAGCTACTGATGAATAATTTTTTTGAATCATGTGGTGTGGATTCTCCTTAGTAAGTTATTTTCCGTGGTGTGTGTGAAAAAAGTTTGCTGCTGATTGCAAATCAAAATGCGTGTGGGCTGAGAGACTGGCACTTAGGCAAGCATAAGCAGGTGATGATGACATGTATTGAATTTCAATGCTGCCATTGATAACGTAATATAGAAAACAAAAACGGAAGTTTGAGAACCTTTCAAATTTTGTACATAAGATTTGAATATTATATAGGCTTCCTTATATTCCTTGATCTAACTCGTTTAGCAGCGCAAAAAGGTTGACTTGTCTTCACTTTATATATGATTAATATTTTGAAAATTTGATTGCCAGCCCACAACTCCAGTAAAAATGGTGTGTAGGGTGCGAGTGTACCCGTCTTGAATATACCATCCATACGCCGAATTGCTTAGAATGTTAACGGGAGGAGTAGGATTACCCAAATACTTAATTTCACGCAATTTCGTACGTTGATTCGATTTCTTATGCTTGCAATTCTTTTGATAACAAAAACTTAAAATATGCAGTATTCGCCCGATTCTCACCTGCATACCTAGAGGATAATTTAGTATTGCGGATTTTAAATATAGTACATCTGTAGATAAGCCTGTTATTAGGTAGCCGTGTGCTATGGGAATTGTAGGAACGAATTGAAGCTATTACATAATCTCACATCGTGCCCTTTATATACTTTCACCACAGTTTGACTGGATAAACCATTGGTTGGTCTTGATTGTAAACAATGTAAACAGATAAAGCTTTAGATAATGAGATTTAGATAAAATGCTGCCTGCATAGACATGACATAATTGTGTATTGTGTCTTTAGATAATACATAGCCATATTAAGTGGCTAAACTAAAAGTTCATTTTCATTTGTTTAGATAATAAACGCAACCGATAATTGGATTTTCATATAAAATATTGCATGTACAGATGCGAGACAAAATATCGTCAACATGGAATAGAGAAAGTTAGATTACATAGATATATGCACACACAGTGCATTAGATTACCACAAACTAACATGTAGTAGTAGACACAAGGGGTTTAAGTTTATGCTATAGTTTGATGGTTTAATTTGTTAACGTAATCATCTGTCGAAGCATATATTACATTATCTGCCATTCAACAGGTTGGTTATGTCATGTCCTTCCACGCGCTATCCGTTATAATCTAATTCACGATCTTTACTAAAATGGCATTTTAGATTCACTCTATGAGCTTTATGGTTTACATGGCCTAAAAATACAGGATAAAAATCTGCACGTATTATATCAATCAATCCTAAGACATTAAAAGATGTTTGAGAAAGAAACAGAAGTATCTGACAATTGCATTCTCTTTTGTTCTAGTTACTAGTGTGTAGTATGTGTGCCTTCGTGAGTCACTGTTTAAAAAGGCTATATAATATAGTCCATCGTAATTTCCCCCTAATATAAGCTATTTCCGTACATATATACTAACATGGAAGAGCACAGTGAACAGTATGTTCGAAACAAAACGGAACGACATTTGGCTTATATTTAAAATTATCGGTTTGAGGACATTTCGATAAATTTTGCGCAAGCATTTGTGTTCATTTCTAGTTTCTATACATCATAAAAACCAAAGATAAATGAAGCTGGCTCCCGTGTCGATTTCATACCTGTTTCAATGATACGCTTGACTTTTTTGTTCTAGTTACTAGTGTGTAGTATGTGTGCCTTCGTGAGTCACTGTTTAAAAAGGCTATATAATATAGTCCATCGTAATTTCCCCCTAATATAAGCTATTTCCGTACATATATATACTAACATGGAAGAGCACAGTGAATAGTATGTTCAAAACAAAACGGAACAGCATTTGGCATATATTTAAAATTATCGGTTTGAGGACATTTCGATAAATTTTTCGCAAGCATTTGTGTTCATTTCTAGTTTCTATACATCATAAAAACCAAAGATAAATGAAGCTGGCTCCCGTGTCGATTTCATACCTGTTCGAATGATGCGCTTGACTTTTTATTCATTGTAACAATAAAGCAATACCCTTTCTTCCTGAAAATTAATTGTACGCATAACCTTGAAAACATTTGACATATTGGATGCTATCGCACACAAAATTTATCATATTTCCAAAAGGCAAAGTTACTCCCTCTTCACACATTCAGTCTCCGTCAATTTTCACACGACTCGACTGTGGCTGTTCAAACAAAAATACACGACGGGGCACGATGAAGACACCTACAACACTTGTTTTACATTGGATGCTCATTCCAAATTCTAGCATTCGGAATTCATGAATTCATCAGTATTTTTACAAGAACAACCGAGACTTTGAAAGAAAGTGTTAAACCTCCAAGAATCCGTAACCTTAAATTGAATGCTGTCTTAAGTATTGTAAACATTTTTTTAAATTTCATTTGGGTTTAAAATGACAGTATCGAGTTTGGTTTATGGGTATTGGCTAGGGTTGTGCCAATATGTTCGTTACTGATGTGGATTCGTATTCTCAAATTTATTCAGATTGATGAGTTGGAATACCAAAATTAGGGGTTTTCTACGAATGACGGAGTGACGATGAGTTTAATATCCACCATTTGTCTAACATGAGAACGGAAGGAATGAATGTTAGTTTTATCCCTATCAATTATCATATAAAGCAGATAATGATAACAAGTATGGCATTCGCTCTTATCCGTATAGCTGAACTAATAAGCAATACTACATTCCTCCATGAGACTGGCAACGTTGGAGAAGATCTTCGTTGGGTATATCTCCAGACATTCGTTCAAAGCTCGATGAAGTCAAGCAACTGGGGTTGGAAAGAATTCGTAAATTAGAAGAGGAGCTCAAAAAACGCGGTCACAATGAAACTGAAATACATGAACATGTAAAACAAAAAAGGCAACATCTTGACTTTGATCAAATTAGCACTTTTCACAAGGAAGATTTGCAGAGACATCTATCAAAAGTAAGTTTCAAACATAGAAATATACTACGTCTCTATTATACGTAGGGTATATGGTTTAAAAATATCATTAACCCACTGTCGTTAGACACTGTCAAATATTTATGAAAATTTTCTGTAAATTGAGATGGGTAAATCTAATTTAATCATATCACGAAGACAGATGTGATGTATATGCTTACTTTTGTCTATTTGATCATATCATAATTTACATTTCTAATGCATCGTTTAAGGTGAATGAAGAATTTGCGGATCTGGATAAAGTTCGGATCGAAGAATTTAAGATTCACGAAGTGCAAAAGCAGCTCGAGTTTGCAGAGTTGATAGCGACTTTCTCCAGACATTTAGGAGAAAGTAGAGAAAATTGTATAATGTTTTGTACGTACGTCATAGAAAAGCCAAGTCAATTCAAATGCCTGGATCTAAGATACATCTCATGAAGGTTTGGGTAAAATATGGTCGGATCGGATGAGCAAAGAAAGTTTCAATGCTAAAACCTTTTTGAGACTCCACGACCTAGATAACAATTGACTGTAGGATGAACCAGAAAGAAAATCCTGATTGATAAGGTAGTGAAATCATACTATGGCAAAAAAGACAAAGATTATGATCCAAAGGAAAATCAACAAAGGAGAGGAAATCGATAGAATGAAGGAGCATACTTTTGGAGAGGTAATTGAAAAAATTTGTTCGTTAATGCTTGAATGAACAAACTCGTTGCTAATTCCCAGACATAACTTAAATTGCTAATGATAAAACATGGATGGATTAATGATTTAATAATGATATTTTTAGATGGATAAAGATTTAGATCATCTTGTACAGCACGTATCAGAGCCTAAATTTAATTTTATTACTACGATTCATTACACAATATTTGCACCAGCAATAGTTGAGCTAGTTACATTTTCTATGCTCGTAGTTTGGAAGAATTTAATGAATACAGCAAAAGTATACTCCATTCGAAGATGATCAGTGTTGGAATTCTTTGAAAAATATTCCTACCGCTGTACTAACGAAGAATATGAAAAATACGCTGAGGAACACACCGTTGAGACAGTTCGCATGATTGAAGATGGATTAGTAAAAAAGTTGAGTTGAACTTACGTGCTACTCTTCTTGATTTTAATTTTTTTCAAAGGATAAACTGATTACTGCTATTAGATTAAGCTGCCGCTCTCAGGAATAGTTGTTCATGAAGATGATAACAAATTGGATGGATACAATGATTACGCCTACTATCTTGCAACGAACAAACCGGATGAAGTCAAATGAAATCAATTGTGAAGGCATCCAGGAAAATGTCGTAGTAATACAAACACGAGCCTGATTTTTATACAATAAAAAATTTTGAAGGACACGAAGTAATTTTGTTACAAGACTTTAAATTTTGGATTTAATTAAAGCAAAATAAAGTTTGACAAAAATAATTTTTTAGCCTAAGTAGACAGGTTAATAGGTGTGGGTGTGTAGGTAATGCATTCTAGTCATCACTATCACCATTGCTCTCATCCTCCAAAAGCATTGCGAATTTATTTTTCATGGTGACGCCAGTGCTTTTTTGTTTAGCTGAGCTTTGCCTTTCTACGTCCCCGTCAAGGTTTTTGGACGAACCCAAACCAACTGCTTCTGAATTATCGTCATTTTGACCCAGGCGCTCGCGTACATCATCCCAATCATCCTCATCAGAAGACTCCTCTACTTGATCGTTTTGTTGTGGAGTGGCCGATGACTGCGCTTGAATGCTCAAGATTTCAGGTAGTCTTGGGTCGTTACTCCACTCTTCTGAAGAAAGAGTTAGAAGTTCATTTGCAATTACATAGGGATCAAGAAATTTCTTAAAATGCATATTTAATTCGAATTACCTTTCGAGGTTGAATATTTAGGAGGATAAAGACAAAGACATAGTCTTCCTTCTAAGGCAAGTCTTAATATATGATTGGCACCACGGTATGTATCTAAACGAGCAGCTTTCGCTGTATAATATCCTCGTTTCACTGCCCAGCCTAAAAACATAACAACGTTTTCATAATATTTGGTACCAACTACCAATACAAAGTAATAATGTAGCATGTAGCTTTCCACTAATTCTATCAGAGCCATCAGAGGTACTGACCGTCAGCGATATCACATGCACACCATTCCGAATCGCCCTCAGGGTGAGAGATACGAAGAATTTTGGGAAGGTCCATTCTCTCAGCCAAATATTTTATCGTAGAATATGGCTCACGAAGCTGCGCTATGGGAAAACTTCCACAAAGCACCTATATTTGATATATTTTATAAAACCAGGCATGACTTTAGCAAATTTTCAATTTGTTTTGTTAAATATATATGGAGCATTGCGCGAAGGTACATACCTGAAGGGACTTCGGTATCTTAGAAGGAAAAATAAGATCCAGGACAATCGCATAGCCTCACATTTGGCGTTAAGAAAATTGTTTGGAAATGCTTTGTGTGTCCAGGAGTTTTAGATACACTCACAACCTATAAATCATTTAGAACGATTAATCTATCTCTTCATAACTCATGGTGAGTGGTACTCGGATACTATTGTTATAGCTAACGCACCTTTTTACCCATTAAGGCATTGATTAAAGATGACTTTCCTACGTTAGGTTGTCCAACACAACCAATTGTAAGGATGCCACCATGATATTTTTTGAAATCATAAAAACCAGTATCTGGTTTCTCTGTAACAGTTTTGTCTACTTGAACTTTCAGATCCTCTTCAGGTCCGATTGCTGTCTCCATTTCTTCAAGTATCTTAGCTTTCCACGACGTTGTATCAACTGCAAAATGAAACCAGCATTGAAGTACTATAAGCTAAATGTTATTAACTACTTATTTTTAACGCATACCGATGCCGACTAGACTAAAGTTTATGCAAATCGAATCGTACCTTCACCCTGGACGATTTCTTCACAAACTTTGTATAATTCGAAGGCACCTTCTGCAGCCATTTTCATACGTCCTTTTCGTTTCCGGCCCTAAGGTTTAAACAATTTGATCCAATACTTAAATATGGATAAGCTATGGGAATAAGGCATAGTTCCTGACTTGTGATATAATGAGTACATTACCTTCATTCCACCTGATGATTCGCTTCCATATAAATTATATGCTGGGTACGACGTAAAACATAAGACCTTTAGCTCGGGGTATTTTTGTTTGAAGTATTCTTTCCAAGCTAGCACAAGAGGTGCTGGACACATGTCAATTTTGTTAAGTACCAGAATAAGATGCTTGCCAAGCTCAGTACATACATAGTTGTACAGCTTCGGTGGGAATAGTAGAGGCTAGAAAAAGAAAATAATGCTGACACAGAAATTTAAACTTTTTGAATGTTTTTTAAACATTTACTTTGCTTACCGGATATCTAATATCTACTACACACAACACAACATCGGACATTTCAAGCACTCTCCAGAGTTGTCGCCAAGTTTCAAGGTTGAGTTCGAAGTAGCTCAAATCCTTCCTATGAAACTGTTCATCAATTTTTTTCAGGTAGTTCTAAAAACAAGCATCATATAAATGGTACACAGTTGACAGTTTCGAAAAATACACATACATAGACATAGACATAAAGTTATATAAAATTATATTGAGTGTTACAACAAAAGCCTACATGAAAGTAACGATGCTCGTTTTTCTCTAAATCTTGGCGTGTTACATCATAATTCCAAGGTGGCCGAATAGGAAAATCTAACTCAGGTGTGAAGAAATCTTCAATTTTACACTCCAAATATTCTTCTAAGACCGGATATATTGTTTTTCGTCCCTCTTTCGTCTGTTTGTTAAGTTCATCTTTAGTTTCTTTTCTGAACATGAGCGCATACCTGAAAAATGGGGAACGTGTACGTGCAATAATGTTGATCATCGAAACAAATATTTATTTTTTGATCAGTGGACATATTGCAAATACTTAAATACCTTCCAGCATCTGCCTTACTTGTTGGATGACGGACTTCGAAAAACTTACTTCCCAAACTGGCTGCTTCTTCAAAAGTTGCTGTTGTGAATTCATTTTTGTGTTGCGTTCGTTTATCTGCAAATATTTAAAGAATGTATGTATGTAAACATTAAAGTTTTGTCATTTCTGTCAATAATGAACATTCTAATTTTCTAACGTTTATAATCGTACCATTTGCGGCTTTCACTGGCCCAGCTTGTAATTCTTTAGCTGGTTTTCTAGTACTTGTGAAACGAGGGAAACTTTCACCATCATCGCCCGATTCTTTCGAGTGTTGGCTTTCCCGTTTCGCTTGTAATTGCTGTTTCTTCAGTTTACCACTGAAGGGTTTCTTCCTTCCACCCGGAGGCATTTTGATAACAGGTCACCCTTAAGATCTAGCCTTAAGTAACATTAAATGTCTGTTTCAAGATTTTTTCCGGAACTAATGGACGGAGAAAGTCATTTACAAGTGGTCCTAAAGTTCAGCTAGACTATTATCGTGCGTATATTAACGTTATTAAAAATAAAGTTTAGAAGATAGATATGAAAGATTTGTTACTGCGTTCTCTTTTATATAGTATGTATCATTAAATTCAGTTTTATGTTGCTATATTCTCTAATCATGCGCAGGTCCTGCCTACTAAAATCTACACTACACCCTAGTACGTCTGCTATAGGTGATGTCAACCCATTATTTAAGCACATAAAATGTCACAGTCACAAGCAGGATCATCATTGTCAATTATCTTAGAATTCTGTCACAAATTAATCTCACGCATATAATAAGTAAGAACCAGAAGCACCCAGATATCAAACAAAATATAATGTCACCCATTTTGAAGCCCTTCGTTTACGCTATATTCACTTGCAGTATTTAATCTTTGCAGGATCTAATTGTAGCCTGTAGCTTTGTTAGAAGATAAGGAGTGTACTGTACTACATGAGACTGTAATTTTAAACACACGTTCGACTTGACACGAATATTTCTTGCAAATCGATACTACTGTGTTAAAGGTCGAATCTTGTTTGATTTAACTTCAAGCGTGAGAACATGCTCGTACTATCGTACATCAGTTTAAGAGTAACTGTAACTTCCAAGGTTGTGTATTGCTCTTTCATTTCTCAACAAACGCAATGGGTTCCAATCTACTTTCACTTGGGAGACCTTATGAACACAACCCAAAAGAAATTTTGTATAAACGACTTTTTCGTACCGTCATCGTCA
>JAANSM010001241.1:0-19893 GCA_036850725.1 Orchesella villosa | reverse complement strand
AATGTACATAAGACTAAGCTACAATCGTCAAACAAGGACTCGAGTTAACAAATACGTATAAAACGACAAAGGAAAACGCATACATCTATACTTTATGCAATTCATACGAAATATCTATATGCGTCCCGACAATGACATTAGATACCAAATGTGACCGGGTTCTTCGTCAGGTGCACGTATACTTATGTATTAACAATTTGACACCTTTTCCTGGTCATTTAAATCAGTATTTTAGTGCAAGTGCAAGTGCAACGTAACGTACGCTTTCATTTTAAAGGCAGGCAATCACGTACAGACAACTTTATACAACAGTGGTTTCAGTGAAATACTGAGCTTTGAGCTTATTATGTCCGTACCTTCCCGACTCGAAAGCTTGGAACCCAACTTATAGCATGATTTTTGTGTTGTGAACATCTTGAGACATTTAATCCGACCTACATGAAAGTTGTCATCAGAAGGGCGTATCGAATTTCATCTTTGCTCGACTTCCTTCATTACATGACATTAAGTAGATGATAAAATCATTTTTCTTAGTAAAAGTACATTGTCACTTTTATAGCCCCCTCATTTATCCATACATGAATTACTGGAATTACTCAATTTTTCTCACGCATTGTTATTGTTAGCAACTTCTCTACTACGTACTATTCAATTATATAAGCTGATTTCATGTTAAATGCTTATGCTATAATTATGTTGCAGTTGTATCCATAATTCACAAGTTACTGGTCATTTACTGGTTACTGATCGTAGATCAGACTTACATTATTGGTTGAAGGACATTTTTTTACTAGCCAGAGTCAATTGTAAACCAAACAATTCAAGTAATGAAGTTACAATACTATAAATTATGACTATTGTGTTCGTCTTGTGGAATCGAATCGATTGTGTATTGACCAATGCTAAAATCCACATTTTATTGTTAAAACTATTTTTTATATGATCAATAATCAATCTTGATTAGGTTAGAAGACATTAAAATAAATCCTGCATATTCATAAAATACCATTGTCACTAGGTTGGCAACGGTTAAGTATTCAGAGTCACATTACATTACAATAACATGCACTTTGTTAAGGCCATCATGCTGTTCTTGGAATTTCTGTTCAAATCTTTACCATTTATTCAGATTACGTTCAAAGTACAAATGTAGACTATAGATTTTACACTCGTTCAATAAAAACTCTGGATTTGTCCTGTCTGTGACCCTTCGCATTTCAAAAATGCTAGCTCATCAAATGAATGGGATTTAAAATCAGGAGTATCCAGACCAAATCTTTGAGACCCACCTCAGAGCGAATCGAAACGTATACTATATGCCAGTTTGTTATATACAAGCAGGGTACCATCAATCACAATCGACACGTGGAACCTGAGGAAGAAGAAAATGAAGTCTTTGTTCACCATTTTTCCATCAACGAACAGATTCAACGAATATATGAATCCCAAATTGTCAAATTTATTGCATATCCTCCTGATTTCATGCAATTTACCATGCCACACACGTGCACGCGTGTGTGTTTGTTTGAATTGAAGTATGAAGTATGATGATGGCATCATGTTAACATGAGTTTTAGAACTTTTTAGTTGGAACTGAAAAAGCATTTGTATAGATATACAACGTGATTCTCTCCGCCTTTAATCAACCTTTGCCAATTTGTCATTTTCCTAACACTACTAACAGGGCAATTACTTCATAATGATAAAAAATGAGTTTGCAATACTTTATAATTTTACATTGTTTGTCTGTCTCTTCATCATTCTCCGCAGGTCACTAATTTAAAGGATAAAAAATTATGCACTTGAGTATGACAAGTTGAGCACCGTCTTTAACTACGTAACATTCATATAGTCATCTGCCAAACTATGATGATGATGGGAGTGGAAATGTATTACATTTTAAAAATTTTGTTTGCTCACAGCTAATTTTTTTGCATCATTATTTGATGGAAAAGAGCCTATAAATTCCACGGAACGAAAACAGCAAACAACTTACTTTTTTTGCACTACACAAAATTCCCAAACACATTTTCAGCATCAAGTCAACATCATCTCCTGGATAATTACAGGTCGTAAAGAGATTCTAGCATCGCCGACATGTCACGATGATGTATTTTTCTACAAAGGGAACGACATGGGACGTGCTCATCACATCTCTCGAAATTATGGGTGCCTCCAGCCCAAAATTGCAAGTTTGACAGGGAGCAAGACTGCATATAATAAAAGAAATATGGGCGAAATGGGAAAGTTTGCTAGTTGCCATTCATCTTGAATACAAAGTGAAACGCGATTTAATAAAAAAAAAGAATCTTGCAAAGAAATTGAAGTTAGAAGCAAGAGTCACTTAGAATTCTTAGGTAGCACATGCAGACATAATATTCAGCCTCGATTTGCTTCCAAGAGGTGATCAATTTCATGTTGATAATCATCATGATGATGGCAATTAGGAAACATAATTTTTGACAGGATACAATCCAAACAGTGTTGATTTATAAGTGAAGTTGAGAAAAGTGGAGAAGACGAAGAAGAAAATTCAGGTCGTTACGTTAAAGAGGGAGGTAGTATTCTCAAGCTTCCAACCCAATTCCATAAAATATGAGTGAATCGAGTTATGATTATGATGATCCTTTCCATAATCCATAATGTTCCTTCTTCCGGCAACTTTTCGATTCATGTTCAAACTAGCTGGGTGGTTTTCTAGATGGGCGAATATATATTTTATTGGAAATATTTTTTACACACAATCATATCATATAAGTAATCGAATTGAAATATTCATCGAATGCATGTTGTGAGTTGATGTGGATGTGATGTTGTCGTAATGTTTCATGGATTTATGGAAATGGGAGGATTGGCTGAAATAAAACACTAGCGAAAAAACGTCTTATATATTGTTACACTTTACTCACATTTTAGGTACACACGTACACGTGTCTAGAGGTAAATGCTAGACTAAACCAAACGCATTGGCAGGCATGGACATTAACGTGTGTTTGGGGTAATGTGAAATGCGTGATTTCTGGTTCATCTCCCTTTGCGTGTTGCAAGCATTTTTATTTTTGGCAAATGGAAATAGAAAATGGGATTGGACAGGGATTAGAGGAATGGCCAAGCTTATCATCATCATAATATAACATTGAGTTTCATATCAACTCTTAGGAAAACAATGATAATGGGTATATAAATGGAGGAAGGCTTTGTGAAAACGAAAGTTCCTTTGCATGCCACACTTCCGATAAAATGTAATGATACTGTTTTTCTCTTTACCATCCCTGTTCTTCATTCATATAGTGTGGTCAAGTCAACCTTTAGTCTAGTCCACGTCCACACTCCACACACACAGTCCACCCAATCAGTCAATAAGATTGGGAGCGTTTCAACCTTTTTCTGTAAGAATTCGTGAAAACCAGAATCAGAATCTTTTTTAGATTGGGGCTATGCAGATGTGTGAAGAGAGCTAAAACCGGCATATGGTATAGTAAGTAGCATGCATGAGAAAAAGTTGGTAATTACAACGCTGTCAGCATTTTATCTCAGCCTTACCAAAGCTAAAGGCTCTTTCCCTTTTGTTTTCCCATTAATTTCAAGTACACATACCGAAAATGTATTATTATCTTATCTGCAGCTCATTTACAGCTTCTCTCGTTTTCACATTAAACGACATGCTGTTTAGGAAGGAGAGATATGTGATGTGTGAATGCTACGCAGTATACACGTACGCACATCAGATTCAGATTGCGTTGTAAATACGGAAAGGTAAATCATGGATCGTTTCATGATATTCGCATCAGAATATTGTACATAGTACACAAACGCACATTAGCATCAGAGTCGAGAATGAACCTGAAGGAAGTTGAGCGTGTGTTTTATGCTCTTGATGCATACCCATTTTTAATTGAATCCCTTCCATCAGCATACTTGAAGATGATGATGATGCACTTTGGTAATGATGCGTTTCTTCTCAATTTTATCGATCTTCGTAATTCGTATTCCTCTGCTGGGAATACGCACACATCACACGGGATTTTATATGAGTATGCAAGGTTGCGTGGCATGCAGTTGTATAATATGGAGGCAGGCAGAGGCAGGATGCAGACATAAAATTGCTAATAATGATTTTGGCACCTAGCCCAGAAATATATAAACGCATCATACACACTCTCGACATATTTACGGTTATGACGACACAAAGCATAACGCATTCTTTTCGGCTCTGACTTTAGATTTCAATTCAACCTGCAGGGAGCTAAAATGGATGATATCAAGGTAATTAGTTCAGAGCTCCGAGGAGCTTGAGTGGAGAAGAGAAGATGCGTTTCTGGAATGGAATGTTTGTCTCATCCAATATACTATAGTATATTCCTCTTGCTTTGCGTTGCTCTTGCTTTTATCCAGCAAGCAAGGCGAAGGGTAAAAGATGCAAGATGCAATGCAATGCACCGTGAAGAATAATCAAAATCTGGTTGACTTCACTTTTGGCCTTTTGCCTCGAAAAGTTTAATCCATAATATGCTGCATACCATAATATACCAAGTGCTTGTTACGAATGAGCAATAAACCACTTATTTCAAGAGAATCTTGTTCCAGGCTCACTTGGAGATGAGAGGCTTGATCTTAATACTTTCCCTTTCATTTATGGTGATTTCATAACAAGCCTCTTCAATTTTAAACTGATGCATGATACGTACTTCACGTCAATCGCGTTAGGATCCATTACGTATTTCAAGGCAAATTTGATAATTGGTTGCTGAAAATGGGCGTTTAGGTTTGAAGAAAATATTCATGAAATATATGCTGCATCCATACATTCATACAACTTTGTTGAAGAAATGAGGTGCTTCCATTTGTACATGTTTAAGATTTTATTGATCTTTCAAAATTAGCAAATCTTTCAAGCAAAACTTAATGCACTCAGAATCATTTTCTTTATATTGGCGTGTATTTACGGAAATATTAATTTTTGAAATTTATCAGCACATTTTGTTGAATCACAGCGAGTAAAACCGGTGTTTGAAATTTACATTTATAAAACTAGTGACAATTAGCTGGTAAAATTTCAATGTAATTTTTCACCGAAAACTAAAAGTCCGCTTAAAATTATGAGTTTTATTAGAAGTCTAGACGAAATTTACACATTTGTAGTGGGGCAAGAAGGTATGCCGAGTTTTGCATGAGTGTATAAGTACACGTAAACTTGCTAAGACATTAGCAATGAAGTAGTGACATGACATGAGTGAATTATGTCATTAACTCCACTTGTTCACCAGCAAGAAAATCGCAATTCATTAACATTTTTTGCTAAGTTGTACACAGTGATCCTGTCCTGTCGTTCGTGACATTGCTCATGGCACACGGCACGGAACTCACATTAGTCATCCTCATATAACGTAGGTATACGTAACATACACGAAAAATGATACGGAAGGAAGTGAAAGGCAAGCTTACATTTAAGCTTGAGCATAGGGCAAACGTGCATACAAGGTAGATTTATCAGTGCCATGATGAAATATTAGCAGCAAAATGTTAAGCAAATAACCATTTCGAAGAGCTAAGCCCACGTCACCATTCCCGTTTTATGAGACTGTTTAATATCTTCAAGCTCAGGTCACGGAACATGATGTGAATCTAAAGTAGGGGAACACTCTTTTATACTGCCGGAAAAACTGAGTCATGAAGTCAAAATGATTATGATGATCGCACAATGAAAGCAGACACTGGGCGACATGATAATTATTTTGCAAAATAAAATTAGGAACTTGCATTCGCTTGAATATATACGTGTACCATTATAATACACGACTATATATATTACAAGTACTGTCATGTCAATTCGCCTTGGAACTTTGAAACTAGGAAAACTACCTCAACTTTTGTACTCGTTTCTGGGCGTGTTTTCTATAAATATTATTATGACTTATGAGCAGGATTCCGTGAATTCGCATCATCATTGTTGTGTATACTTTTTTCATATTTGTGATAAAAATTCCATTTAGGAAAGTAATCACAAAAATGTATGTCATGCGATGCCATTTAACAAAGTGCATTTTGTAAGCAAACCTGCATATTATGCATTAAAAAGAAGACAAAAGACAACATAATAAGAGTAAAGCATCAGAAAAGCATTATTCTTTTTAGAAAATGGTTAATGGCGTTCTTGACATTTTCCGTGTTTGCTGGAGCTTTCGCAGTGTACCCCCACCGTAACTAATGAATGTAAAAAGTACACCGAGACAGAGTATGCATCCTGTGCACTCATTCTGCTCGCCTATCATAGCATACAAAAGAATATAGCTGGAAGACAATGTGTAAAAGTTCACGGTTCATTTCTTGTTGTAACTACATAAACTTTTGTACTTTTTCTCTGTTTTACTTGTTCGAAGGTTGTTTCAAACTCTTTCATATCTTTTCTCTGCATCTACATGCAGGTTAACTGCAGTGATTTTGCGGTTAGTTTATGTACTTCGTTGGAGCACTAATTTCTATATAGAAAAGGCGAGTGTATCAAACATAGCGAACAAACATGCATTTTTATTAGTTTCTCATATAAAATTGCAGAAAACTATTCGACGGCAACTTTGCAATCGAATGGATTTGAGAAGATTCATGAAATGTCAAGTGTTTCGGATTTGATGTAGTCGAATGGCTAATAAATGACAAAATGCTCTTGGGAAAATGCTCTTGATGAATATTAAAAGTGACAAGGACAAGAAATATTCTCAGGGTGGTTTTGGGACTTTGATGTTTGAACAAGTTTATGTTTTAGTACTAGCTACTAGCTACCGCATAGTGCTTGGTCTCTTCACACAATGGATGAAAATATGTATGCCGCGCCGGTGCATTTGTTTTCATTGTTTCTCTACTTTTCTCTCACCGACTCTAAGGAATTCGTTTGCTTATTCTTTTAGCAGAACTATTAAATGGTTTTCAAAACACAAACAAAATTCCAACAAATTCCACACTTTGCCCGACACGCTATTATTTTAAAAACAACGTGTAGTAAAATATGCAAATAGACTCCGTTGTCTTGTTGCAATATAGGCTTGCTTTAAATTTCAACCTAGAAAACAGTGAAGGACGAAGACTATCTTTGTTATCTCAGACCTAAACCTATTTTCGTCTTGTATTTTTGCAAGCAAACTTTCAGATCATAAATTATTATTTCATTTTAAATTAGGAAAATTTGAGCATGACGCACACACGTACCTTAGTTTTCAAACAAATGCCCCCAAAATATACTTGCTGCATTATTAGCATTATACAAATACAAAACAGCATAAAGCATAACAGTTCAGTTCACGATTTATATGAACACAAAACCATCTCAAAACTAAGCCCATATAAAATTTTAATCCCGAATGTGCAAACTCTATTCACCAAGACCAAGACACATATCAAATACACGTGAAATGAACACTCCTTCTTCCTCTACACGTCGTTTTTCTTCATGTTCATACTGACTGGATCTAATCACAATAAAAAAGAGCTGAAGTATAATATACGAGAGAGTAAAATTACACCTTTTTGTGGAAGTGGTAATAATGTTGTGTTTGTAGATTTTTAGCTTTGGTAGGAGGATTATATAATATCTTTCCATGCATGATTTACGTTACAAGACTGAACTGCACCCTGATCAAATGCAAATGTGCTACCGGATTCCCTCTCTGCAACAAAACAACTGCAACTGCATTCTTTCTTCTTTGTCATATTAAAAATTAGTGGCTTTTGCTAACCACCACACACAGACGAATTGTTGGGCGGATCGTAATTGTGTAAATAAAAACTTTAGCAGCATTTTATTTCGAGACAAGAGTAGTGCAGCAAATGCAACTGCACAACGGATTAATTATCATGGAGCAGTGAATTATTTTTTTGTGGAGGAAGACAGAACTGCAATAAAAACCACCCTGCCTCTTTGTCAAATTTCTCCGAGCAAAAAAAGGAGTAGCCTGAAGGTATGACATGCACTCGAAAAATTAGCCTTCGTCGACTGCATTTGAGCATGAGCTGCTGCTCTTGTTAGCTTTTGAGGAAAAGGACCGTGTGGGTTTTTAATCTAAGCAGTTTAGACTGTAAACTTGATGATGAATGTGACGAGATGATTGCTTATTGCTCCTTTTAATTGTATTAAAGGAGAGGATGATTGCCGTTTACTGTGCTCGTTTATCACGCTCATATTATATGAGGTGTATATATGTGCTTAAGNTTTAATTGTATTAAAGGAGAGGATGATTGCCGTTTACTGTGCTCGTTTATCACGCTCATATTATATGAGGTGTATATATGTGCTTAAGCACAAGAAGAGACATTTTTAATGGGAGAAAAATTGGATTGGAATGGGTTTATGAGTCTCGTGACGGTCATTAGAGAGCAAGTACCTATTAATTATTAAGGGGAATTTATGCAGTACACAAGTCACAAGCAACTTTTTTGTAGATGGACATTGTGCACAGGCTTACCCATTGGCCATTGTGCTTCATAGTATGGTAATTATTGTCAAAAAAGGCTGTATATTTATTCTATATGTTCTAACTTTAACCACTGACCAGAATATCCGTGAAATTTTTTTAGATGTAGTGGACAGAAGTAGTAGAGTTAAGTTGAGCGAGAGAAGAGAATAAAATTGTGTCGGGAAAGAGAGAGAGAGTGAGAGGCGGTGCAAAAAGGGCAAATATTTATTCTGAGCCGATCAGTAAACTTTTCCAGTGAAAGACTTGACAAAACCGTCAATTTTCTGTCGATTAATATCAAAAGATCCGAATCTTTTCATGAAAAAAGAGGTATTGAGGACGAAATAAGAACCTGTTCAATCTAAGAGCTTGACATGCGAGCAACTTTATTGCAAGCTTAGTAGGTTATTAAAAGTGGTAATTTGAAATTGACTGTGAGTTAAAAACAACTAAAACTAAACCAAGCAAGTTGCTGGTCTGGTCTTTTCCTACTACGGAATTATTGTAAATTCATCGTACGCGTCATATGAAGAGACTTTCATTCTCATCCCAAAATAATTTCTGAGTTGGCTATTATATAAAAATCTATTCTCCTACTACCATTATTAAAGGGCTAGAACAACAACTAATTACCTGTTCTTGACTTGAATTGGTTCAATTAAGATGGTCATTATTATCAGCCTATTCTGTTATTGGACCACCATTCACCGACAGCACTCAAAATATTACCGTAATTATAGACATTATATGCACCTAAATCAAAACGAAATTGTTGCCATTTTATTTGCTCCTTTGGCAAATATAAAGCGATATCAGGTTTCTCAAGGGACGAAAAATAGCTAGTGAAGTCGATTCAATTCTAGGAAATATCAGCATCAAATGTCAAAGACCGAACATTTTGCAATTTTTATTCTTCTCAGATTTTTCGATCTCACAGGCTTGCAGATCAGACCTTACAAATAATAAGAACCGTTCATATGAAAATGTGAGATAGGATTTTGTGCTAAAGGTCTTTTACTTTCTGGGAACAGACTTGTCATCCCCATATAACTCATTCCCCTTACAACTTTATATAATTTACCCCTCCCCTTGCCCTTATCCCTTCCAAATAGTCACAGTTTTGTGTACTGATATTCTTGTATCGCATCGCTCACTTGAATTCGACCCACCCGCAATAATAAGGGATTAGTTTCCGAGCAACTTCATCAAAATCCATTTTATCAGATCATTGCTCCCTCTCTCCGGCTTGCCCAACCGAAATATGATTCATCACAAGTATTTCAGTAGAGTAAACAATGGGACTACTACCACACCACTTTTCTGTACTCCTGTTGTATATACTGTAGAAATGTGGCATGTAATCACTTCATTTCATCGATCTTAATGCGACCCTCAAAATGTTTCTCTGCTCTTCTGTTTTTGATGAGCCGACACTAATAAAAATCATGTGAATGGGATCGTGAATCATTTTTCGCTATATACATTGTGTTGTTCATTGCTATTATTGCTCTCTGCCTATCATGTTATTACCCCTTTTGTCTTGTTTGCAGAGAGGTAGAGATACAAATCACAATTATTTGCTTAAGGTTTTACCATCACAATCAATCCGCTTCCAAGCGAGAGGAGAAAAAAACTTGTTTGTTTTGAGCTCATTACTTTTTTCCTTCAAAATCCTGTTCCACAATGTTCAATATGGTGAATAGTGAATGCCATTGCCAGGCCACGCAGAACAGAATTGAGTTGAATTGAGTATTGGATTCTAAAGCAAATCTAATGAAGAGTGCACAAGGTGAATAGCATGTTTTCATTGCTGCTAAATGCTCCATTGGGAATTGGGAAAATTTGGAATGAGAAGAGAATGTTTGCTACTGAAAGCTATTAAAATTGGATGGAGCTGCAAAATGGGAATATTGAGTGGGGAAAACAATGTATTTATATGTCTGTCTATATTGTCTATGCATGTAGAAAAGTAATTGGAAGAGAGATTGCAAGTTCTAATCTTGTTATCATTCCTTTCTCTCTGTCCCACTCTGAAACAGACATATACACAAGAGACTAATTTTTTGGCAGATATCTTTTTGCTCACAAAGTTTATTATTGTGAATTGATTAATGAAAACTTTATTTTGTAGGCAATGCGTGTAGTGTTTGTAGCACATGATTTTAAATTAAAATTAGGCGACATGTCATGAACCACATGCATAAACATTCGGCAGCTGTGTTTGAGACTACAGACTAAATAGATGCTCACTGCCTGTTTAAATATTCTTCTGCGAAATTGGATTTTGCTTTCAATTCACCCTGTCAGCTCAATGTATTTGCGAGTTTTAATTAACAGGAATGAAATGTAGGAATCGAATCTGACATAATGGATGCAGTAAGATGTTCCAGAGTTCCCACTAAAGAATTTGTTGCGTGTAATCAGGGAATAAATTTCATGAGAGAATAAGTTTCCTCTCGTTGCCAAATAGTTTGCAGAATGAAAGAGGTTGACTCAATCAACTTTACTCTGCACCACTTTTCTTTTTCTGGTTTTGTCTTAGACTTTCACATTCAGTTTCGAAAGGTTTGGACTTCGAATAGGGAGTCCAAACAACCGGTTGACTTCTCGATTTTTGGGAATAAGCTACGCATTCTTTTGCATCTCTAGCTTACTACACAAATACCTATTATATGCCATAGCTGCTGTGTTGTCTGTTGTGGTGAATACTTACGTAGTTGCCGAGTTTTCACTTACTTTTTATGCAAATACAATTCAAACCGATGTTTTACGATCTAATAAAATCTCTATGCATTTTTATGAGCAAATTCAATCGTTTTTGTTGCACATTGTACAGTACTGCTTTAACAGTAGCGACAAGGAACTATAGAAAAATTCCAATTGTGATTTGATTCCTATAAACCTGTGAGTTATGCATCAACCAACAGAAACCAATGTTCGTAGAGGTTCGCCAATCAATCCCATTAACACAAAGAGGTATCAATTGAACAAGCGAACTCACATCAAAACGAATACCGAACGAAACACTATTCTTTTGACTGAAATTCCTCTCTCATACATTCTTCATTTTCATGAGCAAATTGAATGAGTGAAGCCTTCATTGTTGTTTGTTGCTGCATCCAATTCTAATAGAACAGCATTATATGTTTTTGCAATGCAATGCAAAAGGAGAAAAATAAATTTTTACGCAATCGGAAGAATCAGGATAAACTAATAGCAAATAGCCTGTAATAGCAAACTAAATGGTTAATACCACTTCAATCGGAAATATCTATGCTACTGCTACTGTATCCCAAAAGTTTGACCACTCCTAAATCCACACATGACGATAACTCGAACGTTAACCCTTTTCTATAAACTACACTTCAGCAGTATGAAAATCTATGCGAAGTTGGCCCGTTCGTAATTAACAAATTAATTGCTTACTTTAGCTACTGTGCAATTTCTATGCACCTACATATAAAAGCACACGAGGTTGGTTACGTTATTTACTTTGTTTTAATGTACTTTACCTGTCAGCTAATTATTTTTCCCTAATCATCTCCGCCCATGCAATCATCCGCAGTAAAACATTGGCTTAAAAAACATTAAATTGAATATAAAGAGAAGACGTATGTATTTAATGGGATATAGTTGGTAGCTCATTGTGCACACTGTATAGCTCCACATGAGGTCTACACGCATTTTTCTCTCGTCATTCTTGGTGTTAGAAGACGTGTGGTAAGGTAGAGGAAAGAGTTTGAAAAGGGTCCCGTTAATAGAAAAAATTACAGAGATGATTCATTGAAACATGATGCACATGTTATATATGTTATGTGTAAGGTTGTACCCTCAAACGAAGGAAGCTCGCTCATTAAAAGACTCACTAACTTTATTGGCCCTTCATCCTGTGTGCTCCTGGTTAGTTGAGAGTTGGTATTTATCAGTGTTTACTTTTAAAACATTCGAAGAAGCAAACGAGGCATGTAATTTAAGGATGGTGTTTGAGGCGGTGCCCGAAAGAAAACGGAAAGTCAAGTAGCACTCGCAGTGACAATAAATTCATGATGAAAATTTTAAACAGGATGTGTTAACGACCTAAGAATTCAAAATTGTTTACAAATATGAGTATGGGATATGAGTTGGTTACATGAATATAAGGAGAACGTTTCGGTTATAGTTATTTTATTGTGGATCTCATGTTGAAACACAGTCTCCTGTAACAACTCTTGTATTAACTCAAAATAGGCAAGAGACGCCAGATATGATTTTCGAAATACAAGGTTGAGAATAAGCTATACTCGGATGAAATTTGTCTTTATTTTCAATGCCATTTCTTATATCTGTTAAGCAGAATAGTGTTGGATCATGGATGTAAGGATAAAAATAACAATAACACATCACCAAATGTAGTTTAAGAAAATGATTAACTGAAACGGCTTATGAAATTCCAACTTTGAAATGCGATACAAAAAAGACCTATGTTGTACTGAAATTAATTACACTCCAGAAAAACAAATTGGTGGCGTGTTTTTCCTCATAAAAGGACAAATAAATTAATCCAAATTTTATGGATTTTCTATACTGCAATTTATAAGTGATACTGACAACTACCTTTCAAAAGTTATGCAGTTTGGTTGGTTGACTATTGATTATCACATCACGTATGAATTTATACAGTAACGCTTCTACATCCCCATTCACCACATTCTGTGCTTGATTGTTATACACTGAGTGGGGTAAAATGAAACTGATGAATTTTCTGACATGAAAAATTACCTGTCCCGCATTCTCCCCATGAAATTATTGCGTAATATTTTGTTGCAAAAGAGAACAATAATTTTCTCTGATGAAATATGTAAATGAGGTGTGAAAACAAAAAGTCAATTAAAAACCTCCTCCCCGTTTGCAAAGGAAAAAAAAGAGTGCTGAATCAGAGTTTGCATCTACAACCAGAATGAATTTGAACTTCCTCGAAATCGTTAAAAACTAAATGCCAAGCATATAAGCCTTGAAGCTGAGGTTACAGCTGCTTGCGTATTATAATGTTCCTAATTAGAAACGAAGGATCAGCAGAGTCCCGTGAACATCTTGCCAATGAATACGAAACGAAAAGTGAAGCCAGCTGAGGACGACAGCTGATCGAAAATGTAAACTGACAATAAAATGAGATTTCTGATCTGCTTACATCCCTACTTGCCAATCACAATCACTCTTTTTATGTCTTCATTGCCAATTCATGACATGATGGATAATGTCAGCAAGGAAATCAAAGCAGCGATAAAGATGAAGATGAGCATCAAAGATAATCCCATTATCACTCTATTCATCCTTCCTTTAATCCACTGCAAACATGATCATGCTCATCTTCATCATCAAACTGCTGCTACTTCTGCTTGTTGGGCTGGACTTGGACTCCTCAATTCCAGAGATGGAATCGCTTTTTACCATTACTAAAGAGAGAGGCTACTTTATTTAAACAGCTCACTGAGCTCACATTGTTGAGTTGAATGGCAAGTTTTGCATTTTTTGTCATTGCAACACAAACACTCTTTCATTATTGGTGGCAGTTTGAGATGAGAATCTTCACAGCTTGGTTATAACGTGAAATGGAGAGAGAGAGATGTGAATGTGAGTCATAATTAATGTGTTCCTGGTGCCGGAGGTAATGACTTTTGCTCCTTCATTTTTTCACTCTTCTCGTCTCTCTCGCACTCCTTCGTCTTTTGCTATTGCTATTTTATCATATCAAATATCCACACGCACTTTTTTCCATACTCATTCATCCTCATTATCTGTTGTGGAGAAGAAGAGGGTGTGAAAGTGTTCACAAGACTTTAGACAACCGACATCATATATATACATACATGTACGCATATTGATGATGCGTTGCCCATAAAAAAGAGTGTTACGGCTATAAAAACCACATTTCAAGTATTTTTATCAGTTTTTATTTTTCTCATTCCGCACTTCATATAAGGTATAGAGTGGTATAATCATACCCATATACATACACACACATTCCACGTCGGTGTATTAGCCTCTCGGTCTCGGCCTTCCATTGAAAGTAAAAGTGGCATTTCCATGTACATTATTGACACACTCGCAGTCACTTTGTCGCCTATAAAACCGGATAAAAATACATTTTCACACAATTTTTCTGCGCTTGTGTAGCAATGCGTGTATAATTCCAACAAGAATCGTCAAAAATATCGTTTGTTAAATTATAAAGCAGAGCAAAACGACATATGCCAATGCGACGACATGAATTCCAGTTTGAGAGACTTGTCTTCCTTAAATATGAAGTGAGAGAAGGATTTATTCCATCAAATATGCCGACTATCAAAAAATCACCTCTTTGCATGGTTTGCATTTGTTAGCGTCACATGCCTTTTGCTCTGCACATTCATAGTGCGTGTCCCCCAAACTCTTTTTCATGGTGGCAAACTGGCAAAGATAGAAAAAGAGAAGGGCAAAGTGGTTAAGTTTTTTGATACACATGAGGACACTCTGCACTTCACAGAGAACTATCGGATGGATCTGGATAGGAGGAGGATGATAATGATGGTGATGCGTAAATACCATCGTTTTTGGATCATGTTCATCCGGACGTGAGCTCACGTACTGTCAATTGCGAATCTCTCTTGCGATGTGTAAAAATTATCGTTGGAGAGAAATCACGTCAGTCAATATGATGAAAAATGAGTGTGAATGTGATACATTACATCAAAATCTTGAAGAGATGAATGTAAATACCATCATTTTTGGATCATGTTCATCCGGACGTGAGCTCACGTACTGTCAATTGCGAATCTCTCTTGCGATGTGTAAAAATTATCGTTGGAGAGAAATCACGTCAGTCAACATGATGAAAAATGAGTGTGAATGTGATACATTACATCAAAATCTTGGAGAGATGAAGAAGATCCAAATCGGCTCCTTTGCCACTTGTGTTTTTGCTACAAGAACTCACCAATTTTTTGCTGATGAAGAGATCATCATGAATCAAAACAAGCGTATATGTATATTCAATATTTTAAGCTCCTGTTTAGCTCGATTTCAGCTTTAAAATGTTTATTTATAGGATTTATCATCAGTATCCATTTGAAGTATTTGAGACGTCTGGAATTGGTAAAACTAAGAATTCTATCAATTCGCGCGGCCGTTTACAAGGATTGAAACAAGCTACATACCAAGTTATATTGATGCACGCATTTATTCATTGAAAAGATTCATGTAAATCAAAATGATGTTCAAGTCGTGGAAGAGAAATCTTGTATTTCGGATTTATGCAAAACAAAACAGCATTAAACTGTGGAATTATGGCCTAAAAATATACAAGATTTCAGGCAATAGAATCACGAGTTCGACTGTTAGACTTTTGGGGTTCCTTGAGAATACATTTGTTCGAATTCATCTCTAAGGTCAAAACACGTCTGCCTATTTTTAATCAGCCAGAGCCCAACTCTATGATATAGCTTTAAATTTGAGTGAACCGTCTACCCCAACCCCACTAATTGTCTTGGTTCCATCAGTATATAAACTGACCCTCAGTTTGTATGAATGACAAAAGAGATAAAAATGGATGCTGACAGTTTCGCGATTATGATGCTTTATGATGTGCACTAGCCAAGAGCCTGTCTGTCCAGTCCTCACTGGAAATAGAATTTTTTTGCGTGTACACGTACACTTGCTTAATATTCGTATTATACACTTGTCGATGACAAGCAAGTTGTAGAGACGCTAGTTAAGATATGCGATATCCTCATCTTGTCATGTCTCCGTTCTTATTTTGTCACATTGTCATAATGATACTGGACTGTTGCAGGAGACTGCTCCGACTGATGGAATGATGATGATGTGTATGTGTGTCTGCACCGCGTCGCATAATATTCTATTTCGCCTACAGTGACAATGAAAAGTAAAAAAAAATATTACATGAAAAATTCAACAGGGCAGGCATGGGCATATCCAAAAACATCAACTTGGCTCATCCTTGCTTGTCACAATAATTTTTTCCTTTCTCTTTGCTGATTATTTCGTAGAACACTCCGTCGTCTTTTCTATTCATTTTGCTATGCGTGCTGCTG
This sequence comes from Orchesella villosa, assembly GCA_036850725.1. Classification (NCBI taxonomy): domain Eukaryota; kingdom Metazoa; phylum Arthropoda; class Collembola; order Entomobryomorpha; family Orchesellidae; genus Orchesella; species Orchesella villosa. The sequence continues at coordinate 3,377 of JAANSM010001241.1, read as the reverse complement.
ACTTTTTAGAGTATCATAAACATTTTTGGGTGCTGCTGTCAAAGCGAATTACGAGACAAACTGTGTTTAGGTTTTGTTGAAGGGAAGAGCATGAAAATATATATGTGTGTCCGCAGTCCGCACTGTTCACGACAACCGTCTTGTGTAATCACGATCAGATATTACTTTTGTTAAGCTTGTCATCATCTTGTGTATCGCTATCACTTTCATTGATCAGCTCTCATGTTTCATTCACTTTGCTACATTTTTATTTCATTGAAATCCGTGCAGACATGCGTTGCGTCACGCAATATTATATTGTGGAGATGCTGAAGTGCTAAGCTTGCAGTTCTCACTTTGAATCTTCTTGGGACTCTCTTGTTCCACTCAATCATAGTTTGTGGCTTGTGGTCATTTTATGCATGTATAAACCCATCTATCCAATCTATATATAAAATAGCATAAAATTGTAGCTTGTGATGCAAAATCCAATCGACTGTTTTCAATTTAACTTGGTGGTGTCGTCGATTCTTGATGGAAAAAATGTATAGATTAAAGTCGTTAATAGATCTTGTACTTAGTGTAGAAACATCTTAACTCACAAAAATATTAAGAAATTAATTGGAGATTCATTTTGAAGTCGATTTTGGAAAAATCTTGCACGTGTAAAATATTATTCTTCGTAGGTTGGTTCCAAAATCGTATGACATTGAATCGTTAAAGTTGTAGAAGTTGCAATAATTTTATTTTAAAGCAATGCACTGAAAGAACGCAGTAGCCTTTTTACTACGTTTCAGTAACAAAACCTGTAATAACTATATCTCACTATCCAATTACAAAATCGACACAAATGTACTATTCACTCAGTCCAGTTTTGTAAAACTAATAGTAATATTCAAGATAACTATTATGAGATAACAATGATTTTTTTAAAGTGGCAAAATGAGTATGTTAGACTGTTAGCATAAATACTTCATCAAAATAACCAACAACTCACGACACGACATACTTTCCCATCCTATAACCTCTTATCAGTTGTCAGGAATCTTGAAAAAGAAGTCGAGCACATCATATCACGAGCAAGAGAATGGGAATTAAACCAAAAACCACAATTTCATGCGTTCAGCCTGAATATACACATTTTTATGTAAGCATTTACGCATGGACAGAGCCTGTTGTTGGTGAATGAATATACACCTTCAACAGTTCAACCTTATAAACTTTTTAACATTTATGTACTGCTCAACTTCTGCTGTTCTATGTTATCCACCTTTTTCAGCGTAAAAGATTTTTATGAAAATTTGTGATATGATCTCCCTTTTATGATAATCATGATGATTATTCAATTTTTTCTCCCAATTCCTTTTTTCCTTCACTTGTATTTGTTTTACTTTATGTAAAATGCGTGCATCCGCATTAAAATTGTGAATATTTTTTATTAGGGATTTTACAGTAAAATTGTGTACAGACTATACAGCCCTATTTCAACCCAAGGGCTGAGTGATGATGGGAAAATGTCTTTTAAAGAGTTAAAGTGTATACACACACGATTAAGCATATTTAGCCATGTATTCTACTGATCTGATCACTTGTGAGAGATAATAAGAAAATAAAAATTAGACACCAATTTTGAATAGGAAAATGCTGGGCATACATCATTTTTTACACTGGAGGTTTGTTTGTTAGTTTTTTGGTAGAGAGAGTGGAGTCGAAGTGGTTTGTGTGACGAGGAGCTACTAAACACATGATCACATTGCATTGCACACAAAATTCCTTCTTCTCGCTGCATTGCATTATCGCAAGCAAAAAGTTAAGAGTATATTTTTTATGTTGGATTACAGAAAAATAGTCGTTTAATGTATTCACGGAAGCGAGCGGTTGTAAGTATGTATTTTACAAACAGACACACTCACCTAGTCTAGTTAAAAACTCGTACTTGTCTCATTTTCATGGAACTTCAAATGAAGTGTCTACAACTTTACACGTTTCGATCCAAATTCAACATGCTTGATTTTTTAGGGATAGAGCTGTATATAGTGAGCTTGCTGTAGTGAGACACACACATGCTTGCACGCTTCTTATTTGCTTTACTTACCTGAATTTTCTGGGGGGAAGGAGGAAATGAGGAAATGTTTTGGTAAATTGGAAGCCTACATTCTTCGGCACGATTTTTCTTCTCAGCAAAAAATGTGTAGCCTATGCATTTTACTCAGTCAGCAGTCAACTATCTTAATTCTTCGTTTACCAATTTCTATTTTGATCTTCATCGTTTAGCAGGATACATAAACCATGTAGCTCTCCAGTTGAGAAAGACGATTTTTATTTCATGTAGCGAAAATAAAAATGCCGGAAAAGATGATAAGGCCGATGATGCAACTTCATCAACATGTTATAAAATATGCGATAGCAGCAGACTGACAGACGTTACCGAATCTGCTGGAATTTTGACTGAAGGAATTTGTATGAAAACATGTTCTCATCTCTAGCTCTCTTCATACCATGTACATTTGTAAAGGATACGTCCGGGTTTGTATTCATTCTATGGCCACAATTACTATTTAATTATAATTGTTTCCATGTTGAAAAGATGGGCTGTTTTCGGGCCACGTTAACTTTCAATGCATTCATATATGCCCATAATATGAGTATCATTGATTGATAATGCTACAGGCAACAGAAAAATTATGCAATTGCATTTTTTTCTGTCTGTCCGTCTGGAATAAAATTAGCTTTTGAGGTTCGGGTTCAATTCGTGCATTTTTCGCAGAAAATCGTATTGCAATATATTATAGAATTGCAGTATGTGATAAGCTATGACGTATAAGTCAGGAAACCTTGTGTTTTACATCTAATCTAGCCAGTAAATCAACTTAAAAATTGGAATTTTAAATAGGAACAGATCTAAAAAAATTGACTTATCAATTCATGCATTAACCACTGAGGACACGCATGCAATCCTTCACAAATCACCCTAATTGATAATAACCAGAGCCCGGACATATATGCCATATAAAATGGAAAAATATTCATGCAGGTATGCTCTTAAAATGACCAAAATATGCGTAAAATATGCTGCAAAAATTCAGTTTTTAAGCCATTTCGGGCTTGGCACATTTGGGTTATACTTGTACAAATATGCATACACATATACGTTAGTTGAACTCTTATTCGCATTTAAACGAATCATGTTTCGATTGTATTCCATCCAAAAAATTGAAACGTTGTCGTCGTCTTCACTTTGCGATTTCAAGTATATACTAGCAAGGCTATCTACTTTGCTGAACATATTTTGAAGGTTCGTGTTACTTTCGATTCTAATAAACCCTCTAGCTAGTAAATAAACATTGGGGTTCTAAAAGTCTCTTAATTTCTTAATAATAGTCCCAAATAAATGTTAT
>JAANSM010001240.1:0-19895 GCA_036850725.1 Orchesella villosa | reverse complement strand
AGTTCTGTTTACTATTCACGCAATTACCACATGTATGCTTTAATTATATATGTATGATGTGTGTCTATAAAATGAATCATATCATGATCCGATATTTATACACAAGTTACGAGGTTATCGCGAAGTATGCCGCTCAGTTATACATATCAAGAAAATTGTTATTGCATGTGTAGCACAGCTCCAGCATTGAAATTAAAGAGAGTTTATTGGATTGGAATAAGCAAAGCATTTGTTATAACATTTCAAGATAAAACAAATTTAGAATTGAATAATATCGATCTATAAGCAGCAAAAACGCTAGAAGCTATTTACACTAGCAGAACTCCTACATACATATGTACATCGTCAGAAAACTTCGCATGAGACAACTTATTACTATTACCAACTTGCGTAAAACTTGAACTTGTTTTGAGCAGTATTTGTGCAAAAAATCCTCGTCAAAGCAGAAAGATGTGCATATAAGTAAAGGATGATATGCAGACTACATATAAATATAAATCCTATAATGGCAAAGTGGCATAACTTCTGGCTTACGACATGTAATAGTAAGATCATAACCTACCCCATTTTCTGCTCCGTCGGTGTGTGTTGTAATGAAATACAACATGCATATTCTATAATTCCATACATTATATATTGCACGTTTGCTTATACCTTTTGATGTCTTTTTATATACCACAATATCTTGTTATCATTTTTATTGAACTAGTTTTCTTGCGAATAATACAAGCTAGCAATAAAATGTACAAAAAAGTATTCAAGGTATAGTTACTAGTTTACTAGATATGATTGGGAGTTTATTTTTTATATCATTCAATATTAATTTAGTACAAGAAGGTATATACAGTACCAGTACACTGTACACGTACATAAAATATACTCGCACATATATCAGACAATGACCTCTGCATTGAAAAAACAACAAAACAAAAACATGGAAGGAGAGGATTTTCTTGTAGTTTTTAGTTTTGATGAACAATTTGTTATCAGATGAAGATGAGAAGTACAAGTACCACACAGAAGACATTTAGAATTCTTGGCCTTGTTTTCATAAATACATAAGATTTGTGACAAGGCAGATAAGTAATAATTATTAATATTAATAGTACAAAAAACAGCAACTCGTGAATTCACAATTCATAATGCAGTACGTAGGTTAAGATTGCAGTTAAGACTGCAAAGTAAGTACAAAGCTTTAAAAGCTTTGTACTTACTTTCAACTCAACGTACTTTTAGTTTTGGTAGTTTGAGCCCTAATTTCAATTTTTGGCAATAATAATTCCGAACTCTTAAAGTAATAGACGAGGATATTATTATGATTTAAAATATGACCAAATCATCTACAATCCATCTTAATATAGGGATAAACGAAATGCCGTTTATTCTATTTAGAGTATACGAATAGCATACAGATAATATGCATAATATGTAACTACACGTGTGATGTAGTGTAAAAAATATATTGTTGATTTTTCTGTACGAATGCTCTACTACTCCTTGTGCATTATCATCGGCAGTAGTTTAATTTAAGCTTGCTTTAGTAAATTAAGTTTAGTTTCTTGTGCGTAAGCCTTAAGCATTAGGTTGTCACCTTTAAAAAATTAAAATGACTGCGGACTTTTAACATTGAACATGGGTAATTCTAATTTTAGATCGAGGGGAGCTGAGCTTGGTCTGGGCAGTATGAACATAAATGGTGAGTTAAACTTTTTGTTTCGTTTATAAAAATAGTGTTAATCATTCCGTATGGTGATGATTACGAAGTGGTATATTATATGGTCCGACTGATGAACTATTACATGAACACATATTCATATCAATTAATGTTATTTTGTATTTGCTCTATTGATTCCCCAGGTCCACCTATAATGGACATGTCAATGAATCCGAACGGCTACCATCAACCCTACCTTCCCCCAACAATGATGCCCCCACCACCTCCCCACAGTGTGGCTGGAGGACCTCCTCATCACAATGAAGCTCCTGGAGGCGGAATGCCAGTGGGTCCACCCCAGCAGCAGCAACAACCACCTCCTGCTCATCCTCCACAACAACAGCAGCAGCCCCAGCAGCAAACGCAAAATCAGACAACGACAGCGAACAGTGGGGCTGGAGGTAATAATACCAATCAAACCAGTGAAAGTGGAGGACAAAGTAATACAGGATTGACGGGTCACACGACGTCAAGTGGAGGTGAAGCCACGTCAACTCCTAGGGACACGAAGAAAAAGTGTTGGCCTAAAAAGAAAGTGTACAAAAAGCCTGATCCTAATGCGCCGAAGCAACGGAGGTTTTCAGGTACGTCAAAAATTTTAATTATTTCATTCACTGTTCTACTGTTCATATTATATTAGTTAGTAAATGCATCTTTATATCCCTACGCAGTACGTACAAGTACAACGTAATGCGTATGTAGTTGATAGCCAACTTGGCAGATCCGGCATTTTATAATTATTACAGAAGACATAGTACCTGCATTGCATTAGACACAGGGTTATTGCTAACGTTTTTGATGTTCACATCTCGGATCATGTCATTTAACACACTGCAGCGTCTGTCAGTTAGGTGGTTTTAATTAAACATATTGCAGAATATGATGATATGATGAAACACTGGTGACTGGGTAGGCTTGGCTTGGCCAACTAACTATGTATGGAAGAATGGAAACAGGATAGAGCTAGAGCTCTCATAACCAAATACTCCTTATAGCCTTTTTAGCTCTTTTCTAATATATTAATCTAGGCTAATGTTAGTGAGTTTCATAGTTGTGTACCCACCCGTGTACGCTTTTAAAATATCCAATATAATCCATATGAACATAAGTGTATTCTATACGGAATATAGTTTAAGTACTGTTGTAATGATGATGCACATGAAGATTAGCAAACTTATTATGAGTTTGACATGGATGATACATTTTTAGGTTTTCTTCGTGTTCGTATCATCAATCATCTCACCAGGAACGAAAGTCTGCGGTGACGGGTGTAATGCATCAAATAGAAATGAAAGAAAAGTGGGGGTTCCATGATTTATAATCCCGTAGAATTTTCGTGTGATGATGGATAGACTGGATTTGGATATAGCATTACATTACGTAAAACGTGATGCAGCTTTAGCAGATTCATTTCATACATGTCTACACATCTGTGGATAAATAATTTCCTGTGCGATTGGAATGGAGTGGAAGTAGTGTGGGTGTACGCAATACGCATCACTTTCTTCTTTTAGTTCGTACTGCAGTCGTAAATTTTAAATTCGTTTTAATAAGATTTTGTGCGGGATGGAGAAACAAACTGATTACTTGCTGACATTGATTCTAAATCATTCGGACGTGGGTTTTATTCATTTTATTATTCTGATGAGAAAGTACAAATGTGTGCTTATATATTTATACTTATACAACACAATGTCATATGCTAGAGTCAATGATGCAAATTCAAATTATGAAATCGTTTTCGAACATAATCTAAGTTTTGATGCTTGAGAGAGGCAGAGTGAAAGCAGTAAAAAATCATACTTGCGTATCATTCTTCATTCATACTCTTACCTTACCTTATGATTGCAGGTTAGACTTGCATAAACTTTGCATTATTATTTATAGAAGTAAGTTTTTGTTTCGTCTAGAACGACATTTTAAAAGTATTTCGTTTGTTTGCAGGATATTATGTGTACATGCGAGAACGTCGTGACCAGTTACGGTCTATGTACCCAGAAATGCCTTTCTATGAGATTATTCGACAGTTGGCCCAGGAATGGAATAATATGGATCGAGAAATTAAGCAGGTATGTTTTTATGACTAGTTTCTATTGATAAATATTCAATATCTTGTGTACAAACATAGTTGGTGAACTGTTGTTGTGTTATGTTGATGTATATGAGTTAAAATGTAATTTTATTACATAACATATTGTACATATATTTTATGAATTGATTTCGTTGTTCGTTTATAATTTAGAAATACCTTGACTCAGCGGAAGCCGATAAGCAAAACTATGAACGTGAGATGAGCGCATACAAGAAGACTGAGGCGTACAAATCTATGAACAAGAGGAAGAAGAAGAACCATGCGCATTCCAATCAACAAAGTGGTCCATTGGACATGAATATTTCAGGTGCGACTGGCAATAGTTCTTTCGGACATAATCTTTCGGGCGGCTCAGCTATGAACATGATGAACCGCCCGACTCACATGAACCACGAAACGGGTATGGAAATACCAATTTTTACCGAGGAGTTTCTCGACCACAACAAAGGTTCGTTTCCCTTTTCGACCCCTTAATAGCAAAGAGCCAGCGTTATTGTTTTCTGTCATTTTATCAAAAATAGTTTCTTATAATATCAAATTCTTATATCCAACTCAACTTCATTTTTCTTTAATTGTTACTGAATTGAAGAGAAAATATTTCAAGCTGACTTTGACTACAACTCGGAGAATTTTTTATATGAAATATTTATTTTTCTGGCTGACATAATGTTGAATATTATCACTGTTGATTGAATTCAACAACTGTACTCCAACTCAACCTACCATTTACCTCTGGAGCCCATGACCATCTGCCGTGATATAATTTTCATATTAAATCAAAAGTATTTACATTCATTTCATACAAATGATTATTGCTGGTCACACTATTCCACAACTCATGGAAGCCCTTACATTTGGATCATGTATGACAACTCAAGCGAATGTTGCTGGTCGGAAATGGAGTCCACTTCAATCCGATTTATCGTGAAGTGTATGAATGCTGTCATTGTGTCATACCCCTTGGTTAAGGTAGCGCTGCGTAGATTGGTTTTGGAATTAATTATTTTGAAATTTAGCAACGGTAGATAGTAGATCTCAAAAACTATCATTGTTTATCATAGTGACGTAAGCTCATGTAGCTAGTTGCTTCGTTTTGGGTGGTAGTGGTAGCCTTCATCTATCAACTTCATTCTAAATTGCTGTGAGATTTTCATTTAATTTGCATGAATCTGCCATTAAATCTGCATGCTCTATGTTAAAATAACTTTTCCTTTGCCCTCTTGGGCTAGATTTCTAAAATGCTTACTGTATTTTATTTCCTTTTCCGGCGAGTATTTAAAAATAATAATTTCTGTGCTAATTTTATCGGTTGATTATACCTTTTGGTTTTGTTATTGTTTTCTGAAGTTTCTCTTTTTCTAGTTTTTCTAGTATAAAAACCAATTGTAAGCTACTTTTTACTTTACTTATATTAAATTAAACAGTAAAGCTAGTTAAAACGATGAGATATTAATGGTATGTTCTCTAAATTATGATATGATATTAATTGGTATGTTCTCTGCCCTGGAGCCTGTAGTAGTGGTTCTGTGAGTCTGTGAGCCCAAGTTTTCACAAAATTTATATCTTCCATCTTTAAAACGTGACGATCAGAGATTCACGTGCCAATGAGATTTCCACTTCAAATTAGTGACCGAAGCTATTAAAGTGCATATTATGTGTGTTTTTGATTCCATGGGTTCTTCCTGCAGATTTGACGACGTCGTCATACAAGGCTACAACACAACAGATTTTTGGCTACGGCCGGTATATTGAAGGTAGGTTAAACAAGGAAAGATTAAAACTTGCCATCATCATCAGCAGCAGCAGATTATGATTTTTTTTTCGTTTTCTTTAATTTTGTTTTTCTTTAATACGCCCAATAATCTTTCGCAAGGGAATTTGGTTTAGGTGAAAGTAGCTTATAGTTTCACACGACGACGTATATTATATAGCCCTGACTCTGACTCTTACCAAGTCTTCATGGTCTGTAACAATACGAAAATGTCAGTCTGAATTTACTCCCACAACCCCCTGCTCCATTCTTTCTGGTAAACTTCAGTTGTATAAGCTCAAAGCTCTCTTTAACGAATTTGAAAAGTTTGTTAGATCCAATTTTATTCTCAACTAGAAGGTCAATTTAATGTTACATGAAACTTGAGTCGTTTTTTCATTAATCAACAACGGATTCTAACATGTTAAAATTTCATTGATCTATGCAACTCGCTAACTTATCTTTGTTTAACCTACCGGATTTATGGAATGCACTGATTTAACATGTTTAAATAATGCTGCGGTTAAGTGATGAATGAGTGAATGAGAAAAGAATGCTTTTAAAGTTGGGAATGTATGAAATGTATGTTGAGGTTGGCCGAGCCGAATGTGGGCAGGTGGGGCAGGGAGCCCCTGCCAATAGTCTGCAAAATCTGTTGCGTTGCATGTGTTATACAGACACAGAGAACTTTAACTGCCTATCCATATCAATGAAAAATTCGGAGAACTTCTTTACAGTATGGAGTTGCTCAAATATTATTCTTACGTCAGCATGAAATCATACTAACTATCTGAAATGAAACGAAATAATTTGAGCCATTGAAGGAACTATCAGTTCTCTGCATACATGCGCTAGTAAATAATTTGATATAACGTGATGTCACCTATACGCGGATCTTGACAATGTTCAATATCAATGGAGGAAGAAATCCCAATGCATCACGTGGAAAGGAAACTACTAATATTTTGTGGTTGTGAGATATTGCATTGTTTTCTCTGAGTAAAAAAACGCAATGGACTGGCATGGGAAAAATGGATCAGAATGAGTTGGGGCTAAGATATACATTATATATATTTTTTTATCAAGAGTGAAGTCATTTGAAAAATCGTTTTGGATTGGAAAATCTAGAGTAGTAGTCATTGTATTCTACTTGGGAAGTTGATCTCTTTTGTTTTTTTCTTCAATGCTTGATGCTTTAATCTTATTGTGTGTGCTCAGGACATCATGTAATTATGTTTTATCTTGTTTTTATAATATAGCTCGAGAATTGGAGCTTCGTGCATTGCGTAAAACTGTGTCAGAATGTGAAGAGCAGAATGCGACACTTCAAAAGCACGTGGAACAGATGCAAGCGGAAATTGAGAGAATGGAGCATGAAATGAGACAGCAAAAGTTGCAAAATGAAATGTTGAGTCAAAACCTGAATCGACTTCGGAGTGTCCTAGCGTCAAGTTTCGCATCGCTCCCTTTACCCGGAACGCATGAGCCTCCAAACATCCACACCATTGACAAGTACATGAATGAAGTCAAAGCCATGCAAGAAGCTAATTCAGTTCATTTCGCCCCATTCCTGAACAGAGTCAAGGATATCATTAGTCGGCTTGAATTATGAGTTGATTAGGAAATTCGTTTTTTACTAACTACATAAGAAAATTATTTATAGTGGTAGTAATTTTTTTCTGTGAAAGATATTTGAGGACAAAAAACCAAGAGAGAAAAAAATCAAAGAAAACAAGCACAAGGGTCATGGTCATCTTTTTACTGCATAGTGATGAAACATCATCTCTTCTTCTTTTTTATTGCATTGTCATATTGTATAATACAATTTTACTTTTACGGCCAATCAAGTCAGGATTTACACTACATTGCGATATAACCAAACTGCGACTTCTAATGCCTTCTTTTCCCACATAAGTTCGTTCTTAGGATATATACACTACAAAACAGTACCGATGTTAGGTAGGTCTTACTGCTGTGATGGTTAAACATATTACATTCATAGGGTCATTTCATGTATTTATCACTCAGGATCATATTTTGTATGGCAACTTTCGAACCCACATTTCGTGATACTGATCATAATATAGAATAGCATTGAAGATCGCTCTTTTTGCATTTCATTCTTTATAGTAGTATTAAACAGAAACATGGATGTAATTGAGAAATCCCATGTTTATTAAAATTTCAAAAAAAAAGAAGTCCATTGATATCCTTCGCTTTTAGTGGGGAATCCCCCACGACCGTTCCCTTTTAGTTGGCATACTAGCTTTCTTAAATATTTTTTCCTTCGGTATAGTTCCACCACTGCAGCGATCATTATTTTTTTGTTTACAGATACATCCAGTTCTTTGGAATACCGAACAGTCTAACTACTAGATGATTGACCTTTGCAACCTGTTTTGAATCAGAGCCATTGCTCGTTTCCTTGTAAAGAACACATGAATTAAGATAACTAAACTCATGATGTTGATGAATGAGAAAGGAGAGACAGAATGAGAGGGCGAAGCTGCTTCTTGTTAAAAAAAATATTTCTTGTCCCAAAGATTCTCTTGTGCAACTAGGATTGGGCCTTGGTGTGATGACGGGATTCTAAAAAGGCTGTGTATAATTAAGAGAAAGGTTTATGATTTTTGAGCAAGTCTTTCTTGCTGCGGATGGCTAAATATCATAATAGATGAGATCTTTTGGCAGCCATGATCAGTCCAGTCAAGTTATTTAGTTTGCTTACAAAAAAAGCATATTCTTTCAGAAACTTACTTCTTCCAAAAAGCAGTTCTCAATCATTTGCTATGTATGGTAATATCGATGAAATTGAAAAATCAAGACAAAAAAATCAATCCGTTTTAAACTAGAGATTTTCTTGCGTGTGACTGCTGCATATTATGCTGTCATACATAAATTATATGATGTTAAATACTATATATTGCGTACACTAATTACTACTTCATTAAATATTGTACACTGCTGTTGTTACTATAATTTTTTAGGAAGATTACCTATATGTGTAATGTACTTATGTAGTGAGGTTATCGCAAAATTCTGTAGATCTTAAGTCAGTCGATAAGCTAAGTAATAATATTATATGTACATACATACAAGCGACAAAGTCTTCATTTGTAACAGTAACGGTTTTCCTTACATATGCAGCATTTACATTCACATATGAAACCTACGGTGTAATATGGTCTTCTGAAATAGAAATACAACTCTACAACATACATTATATATATTATGGTCTTTGAAACGATCAATCTTTAAAAGAGGGACGTTCGTTACGAGATGCGAGAGACATTTACTCTATACGAAAAATGTTATAGTCTTAAAGCATAGCCAAATGGTAACTACACAATTTGTAATTAAATTGCATTAGTAAAAATTGATTGCTGATTTAAAAAAAATGGCAGTACTCCGAAAGAATAATACATAATGAATAAGATAAAAAGTTCATTTACAGAAGTTCTTCATGTAATAATGTTTATACAAAACTAAAGAAAATTAGCATTTTTTGTTTGTTTGGTGTTTTTACTGTCATCATCATTATTTAAGTAGAGAAAGCGACAGAGAAACGGTGAATCGTGATTAAAACGCTGTAATGTGCAAGTTGTTGAATACATAGCCTGTACGAAAAAACCAACGGTAGTCCAGAGTTCTTCTATGCTTTATTTTGACATGCGAAACATATTCCAAATCTTATATTATATACTTACATACTTTAGAATTATATTAGTACATGGTTAGATAGACAACACTGACCTCAGGCAAAGGCTCCAGTTGGGGTTTATTATATAGTCTATAGTTTTCAACAATATAGTGGTCTTCAACAATGAAAACTTGATATGCAAATCAAATCAGGAACCTTACAGATTTTTGAATAATGTACGTACACATAAGATTTTCTAGTGCGATATATAATACTACAGTGTATAATGTCTATATATATATAAACATATAGTAATACATATTTAAACTAAATATATATATGTAATATACATGATTTGTATGCGTGTGAAGTGTATATGCCAGTGCACGACAAACGAAACAGAAAAAAATCCTTTGTGAGCCTACAAGATTGGATGCATAAACTTATTTATGTATTGTGAGAATCGACAGTTATTGAAGAGAGATTTAAATTAGTTAAGTTAATAATATTATTATTACATATTGTTATTGTTGATATTGAAAATCATTTGCAATATTTCAACTATTCAGGTCATTTCTATACCGTAAACTGTAGCCATGAACTAGAAAATGTGTAGTCATGTATGTGAGTCTGTGTAATATCAGACACCAGACAATTTACATCAGTGAGCTGTAGCGAGAAAGAAATATATGAAAGAAATACTAGTTGTGTAAACTTGTACAGTTGTTCAAAAAAAAAGTTTTAAGCTATTTATGTTGCTATTTTGGTACATATTAACTGTGGATTTACTTAAAAAGAGAGAGAACTGCATGGTACATAATGTACAAATCACTCGATATATAATCAATATTAAAAATGAGATAACAGTTAGACTTACAAAAACAACAATGAGAAATTCTGTAAGATTTTATGGATTTCTTGTGGAAAAAATTGATTTATTGGTTTAATTCTAATGGAAATGAATTATGTAAAGCCCATCAGTTCTAAGTAGTAACTTTAAATGGAATTGGGTTTAGTCTCTGAGCGTTTTAAGCTTTTAAAACCTGAATGATTGTTAGAAAATCATGTTTTGTACTGTCAGCGTTTACGTTGTTTTTAGAATCAAATGGTGAATAAACTGTAGAAAAAGAATGTAAACTGGTTATTTGTTGACTTATTGAAGAAAAAATATTTTTTCAACGGAACCCTTTGTACATTGTAGTTGAACATTGTACTCCAGCTTCGGGCATCATTATTAAGTTACTTGAACTCACATTGCTTGTTTTTTCATATAATAGTTAACAATGGTTTTCATAGTTCACTTCATAAAGCTTCGTTCTCCATCATATCATGAAATTTCTTTAATGGAAGCACATTATTACTTGTTCCTGCCCTTCTGGTTTTTAAAAGTTGGACCTTATAACCAGATATTTGTGGTTAACAAATATATATCATGTTGAAAAGTATGCATTCATGAAACGCAGAAACTAATTTTTAAAATAACCCATAAGCCTTTTAAAAACCCAAAAGTTAAGTCTTTTAAAAATCCCTTTGAAGTCTTAAAACAAAAATTGTATTGAGAATGGCGTATTGTTAATAAGCTTGGTTGGACAATCGAAGTACCCTATAGACAACGCAGTTTCAAGCAAGCATAGTTAGGAAGCAACCAAAAATAGATTTAAGCTTCGGATAGAAAATACGATGTGCTTATTTTAAGCACAAAGAGGTCCTATGTCCATTGTTTGAAGTAAATCAGCATTAGGTACCCTTCACACTCTTTTCAAAACCTTTCGCTTGGTAAGTTTATGGCCCTTTCGGTGATAATTCAATGACCTTTTTATCACTGCTTATAACTTAGGCGCGCATGCAGTACCCTTTTTTCTTAAGGCATGTTCAGGCTTGCATACGAACATTGTTTAAGTTGTTTCAAGGAACTAGGTAAAATAAGAACACTACGAGACTTAAAGCTAAAAAATAACAACCGACAACCAAGCTAATTTTGGGGCTTGAACATTGTCAGTTTGTCCATTCCAAATTCTGAGCTTGTGAGAAACGAATGTGTGTTACATCCTCTCCTCTCAAACCAGTCACCTCACAGCTAGATTGAGTTACTAAAGAAAATGTTGAAAATTTCTTATATTTTGTGCCTTATTCAGCTAGCAGGTAAGTTATTAGAGAATGAGTTTTTGTCAGAATTTATTTGAGAATAGATTTGATAGTTTTTTCGGGATTTTAGATTTGTGTCATGGAACGTTGCCGTTCTTTCCGGTACGCCTTCAGGAGCTACCCCAGTTCAAAGGGAAGTATACAGGGAAAATCGTAGGAGGAGAAGCGGTTCCTAATTGCACCTCTTATCCACATCAAGTTTCTATACAGCGTAAATCCTTAATGACTGGAGGGTTTTCACATTTCTGTGGTGGAACGGTGTTGGATCCATGGCATGTCATCACTGCTGGTGAGTTTTTACATACATGCATCCTGCCACATACATTCATCTACTTTTGATTTTTGATTGCGCAGTCAGCAGTACACGTACATTAGAAAATGCCAAGTGTTCGTACATTAAACTAACATACTATAGAAGCATTTTAAAGTTCATAATAATCTTACTATATAATTAATCTTACAAAATAGTGGTAAATTATCCCTAATAGCTTCCATAAAACATCTCTTATAATCTCCAGGTCATTGCGTGTACAGTAGATCATCCTCAGGATTATCTGTTGTGGTCGGAACTCATAAACTAGATGCTGCTGGAAGAGATGGGATCCGAAGAAACATTGATAAGATAATGGTTCATGAGCAATACAGTTCACGGGATGTTGATTATGATATTGCCGTTATAAAAGTATGCACTAAAACATTTGACATTATACAAATAGCCATACACAATTATTTAAACTAGATTTAAAATTGCAACAAAATGTTCAAAAGCACCAACATTCATGAATTATTGTATCAACATTTGTTTTAGCTTGAACGATCAATCGATCTAAGTCATGAATGCGTAACGCCGATTAAACTGCCTCAACAAAATCAAACTTTTCCAATAGGGACAGAAACTTTCGCAACTGGATGGGGTAACCAATCTAATTGAGTTTTGTTTTATGTAAAAAAACAGTATGTTATATAACCTTATCCATTGAAAGTTAATAGGCACTACGTCAGAAGGTGGTTCCACTTCTAATACTCTGAGAGTAGTTGAAGTTCCAGTTGTATCAGATGCGGACTGTAAAGACAGTTATGGTGAAGAAGACATTACTGACAGAATGATTTGTGCTGGTATCAAGGAAGGGGGTAAAGATTCCTGTCAAGGTAAGCTTGAACATTATGCTATATGCTACATTACAGGCTACTAAACATTTATCATTGGATTAGAAAATTAATTTTTCATTTGTATTGAAATCTGTAGGTGATTCCGGAGGTCCTCTTGTCGACAGATATAATACGCTTGTTGGAATTACGTCTTGGGGATATGTAAGCTAATGATTAGTTTTTATTTGTTGTATTGCATATTACGTATACAAATGTGTACCAAATTTATTTTTGTGCTAATTATTCTATTTATGATATTTTCTTCTATTCAGGGATGCGCTCGACCTCAATTTTATGGGGTAAGACGCTTACATACAAAAAATTCGTATTTTAAATTATCGATTACATCATTATAAGTATTGTAAATTAACTTCATAGGTTTACACGAGAGTGGCCAAGTTTGTTGATTGGATCCGGCTGAACACAATGTTGAAGATTTAAATGGATAAGCTGGACGAGCTAACACACTGACACACTACTGTTCATGAGGACGCTTCATAAAATGGGAGAGAATTTAGAATCCTATTCGATTTTGAAACCGATATATTATATCACATGATTTAATTGTTAAATTATTGTTGTATTAACATGCTTTGGTCTTACGTTAGACTGAAGTATGAAGAAAGTGGGATCGTTCAGATCGCGCATTATATTCGTTTATTTATTTCCGTAATTTATTACGTTATTATTTGTCGTAAGTAATAAAATGAAGTACATTGACATATTTAGTTAGTTCAAGTTTTTAGCAAATGTGTGAATTTCCTATAAATCCATATTAATAAATTACTAACACTGTACGAATATTACAGACGAAAATCATATTAAAACGAAGTGCATAGTTATTCACGGAATTTTGAAGCATAATTTAGGATTTCCTGTATTGGCAGGCACATTTTCAAAATGGGAGCACGCAAGAACTCCACAAAGGAATCGAAGAGAACCTCATCTATTTTTTGCCCTAGTAAACAGAAGCATATAAGTTGTTGGCATGTTCAAGTAGCCCATCGCAAAGGTAGTTTAGGTATTACTTGTGTATGTACAAAGTAAATGGTCGAACAATATTCATACGATTCATATAATAGGAACAGGAATGTATTTCCCATGCATTATAGTCGCTATCGTATATATGTATGTAGTCATAAATAATAATGCTTTTTGCTGGTGCACCGGCGCAGCAGCAGGTCCAAACTTTGAAGATCTATCCGCAATAAGAAAGAACAACGTAACACATATATATGCCTTGCAAGTGAAAGAAATTTACTTGAATCTGAATCTACACATTTATCTGAATAATATATACGGGCATACAAGCAAAGAAGACTACATATAACATCCTCATCAGAATCACGTAGATCCAGAATTTTAAAGGATTGAAGTCGTATAGGGAAGGTTAGAATGGGAATGGATGTCTGCATCGGTATCAATAGTAAATGCTTACTATACGTAACAAGTTTAGTACAATTTTATGTATCTATCTACATGCATAGTAAAACGTCCTCTCGATATCTTCCCGTGTGGGCACACAGATCACGTATTCGTACAGCATGAAAGGATGTACTTATGATATTCTATCTCTGCCTGGTACAGTGTACGGGAAAGTAGTTTAGCCATACCGTACAACGTATTACGCAACGCAACATAGTCAACAAGGCTTAATAAGACTTCCATACTTCCATATCATATAGGAAAGTTGAGAAGCAAATGTACAGAAGGGATTGAGATTGAGTAAATATTCTACTAGTGACTAATACATGTATGCAAATATACAAGTGCAAACTTTTGACGTATCATAGACCATCCCACATACAAATACCTAAAGCCGCTGTCATGTATATTACTTACTTCGTACTTGACTTGAACATTGAAGTTAAATTAGAAAAATCATAGTAATTTGAATTGGAATCAGAGTAAAGGGCTTAAAGCACTTTAATTTCGTACTATTAAATGTTAACTTTTTGTTTTGGTACGAAATGTATGTATACTTCTTATTGTGATGATACATAAAAGTAAAAACTTGTGTTACTTCTGATGATAAACAGCTGACAGACTATTGAGAAGGAAAGATAAAGTTTGTTTTTGTGCTTAAAAATTAAGAAATTGACAATTGACAGTGATCAAAAGTAAAAATCATGGCAGACCGTGACCGGAAAGCGGAATTGGAAAGAAAACGTGCTAAATTAAATGCACTTCGGGAGGAGAAAGAACGCAAGAAAAAGGAGAAGGAACAAGCTTTAAAAGCAGGAGCGGCGGTAAGTGGTTTGATTATCTAATGTAATAATTTGATTAAAGTTGAAAGTTTTGGTTGAATTCCTTAAAATCTGAAAGTTTGAAGAAAAGAAAGAGTAAACACTTGGTTTGCTGTGGATGCTGAAGGAGGTTTTGCTTAACACTTCTTAATGTTCAACGTTGATTTGGATAAATTCCAAGAACAAAAAAACTAGTTTAAATCAATGTGCACTTTAAATCGTTCTATTCATAGTGACAGACAGAGAAAGAATTGCATTGCAATGTTTCAAATTTAAAGTTTCCTTCATTCAAGGATAGGACATGGGATGAAGGCATGAAGGAAGAGTACTAAAAAATTAGTATGTTGATCTTTGGAAGGTGGTTTGTGAATGAAAAAATTAACAATGAGTGATTGATGATGATAAGATCGACTGAATTCTGTACTGCACCGGAAATAGGCGCATTTGGTGTCTGGCATATTACATTTGCAGTCATGGTATGGTTCTGGTTCAACTTGTTTTTCCTTTAAAAAATGATCTTTTGTATCTAAAATCTTATCCTTGAATGGGGAGGGCTAAATCTCTGAACATATAAATCCAGAAGCCACACATACTTCTCAGAACGTACATTTACGGCAGGATAAGAATAGGTATCTCATATCAGTCATAGTTATCTCATTCTGGCAAACGACAACTGCCCCATTGTCTTAACTTACTTCATTTATGATGACTTTGATATGGGTGTACTATTGACTATGTACTTTTTTTACAACGGTTGACGGTGAAGGGGTAAACTGATATTGATAGATAGATTGATAGATATTTCAATGAAAATAGGATGGTTGGTATCATTTTTATTTATCACTGATATATGAACGTCATTGCTTGTAAAGGGAGCGTGGTTGATTGTAGAAAACGCTACAGTAGAATGACGTCACTGTAGAAAATTTGTTGCAGAACGGGCATTTAGTCTACGCGGAATTTCTGTAGAAAATATTTAGTAGAAACTACACGGAGGACATTTAGTAGAAACAGCTTTTAACAGAAATTTATTAAAACAGTCAGAGTTAACTTAAAATTACAAAATTAGCAATCCATACGCGACTTATTTGAGAAAATCTGCAAGTTCAATATTGCTTGTAAAGTATACTGAATCCTCATACATAATTGGAAATTATTATTTATAATTTTGTGACTTTTTTTGTCTTGCATTGATATGATGTTTTAAAGACGAATTATTGACACTGTAGTGAGAACTGAAAAAAACACAAACTAGCTTTTGTATGTTATAAGACAATTTTACATTTTCACGGTTGCTTTTATGATGAGTTTTTGTGGTATAGGTATAGGTAAATGCTGTGTTCTATGCTTCGTAGTTCATACAAAGCATGAAGCAATGCATGTATAAAACCCTTTCGAGTTTCAATCACGACTACTGCGGTCATCGATGCGTAACAACAACGTAAATGCATTATTCGTGATTCGTATATTTCTATATATCTAGCGATGCATCGTCATTAGTATCTTCTAGTTGGCCTGGTCTTTTCTTTGGTCGTTTCGTCAGTTTGACTTCTTAGAAATCTTCTATGGCTTACAGACAATGAAAGAAAACGCTAACAAAAGTCGCACTTTTTGCTTTTTAAGCAAAAGCAACTAATAAGCACTATTTTTATGCAAAATAATTTTGCTTTCATCCGGGTTTCATCTTCAAATCATTATCAAAACAAAATGAGTTGCACAGGCTTGAAGCGTTAGTTGTAGTGTGATATTGATATTCTATACTAAAATTTCTAAATGATGCTGGATGTGCTTGTTCTCGGTTCGTTCGCTTCATTTTCTTATTACATTGAGATTAGAACCAGCCAAGTGCCGAAAGGTTATCGAATTGGAATGATTACCCGTATATAATAATGACTGAATTGAAATCTATCTACATTATTGTTATTGTTAGCATTATTTGTAAATCTAGTCATGAAGTCAGAAGTTAGGAAGTAGGAAGCTGATTCTCTCATCTTTGAATGAATGAATGTTTTCGGTTTAGTTTTTCCAGCTAGCGAGTGCTATTGTAATTATATCCACATATCTGTAATGAATGACAAATTTTAATGCACAAACTAAACTCTTAAAAAGAAGAATCATCGTACTACAAATTGTTGTTTGATTCTTTATATCCTAATTTTTACACCATTGCATTGCAGTTTTACGCATATCCTAATTTTAATATGCATATGTAATATTTGAATAGCAAAACAATTAGTCGGAATACCTAATTAATTTACAATACTATGACCCTAATCTAACACGAGCAAACAAAATTGAAAACCTATGTAGAATATAACCTACCTACTACCTAAGTGTCATAGATAAAAAAATAACATTCGTTTACAAACGAATTATTTTTCATCGATGCCTAAGCGTTCCCGACCCCGACTCCTCCCGTTCTCAAAACCCGAAAGATTTCAGATTAAGCTGTATTGGGTGGGGGTAACAGAAAAGCCTAGACATGAATACTTAGTTATTGTATCATGTATAAAGAAACGTACCAACAAACCAACGAATCTTTTCAACTGTTTGATGTGTTGAGCTTTCTCCTGCAATGCAGGATATGGAGAAAGGAACTGAAGTACAACCTATTACAAATTCAAAGATAGTACAAAAAGCTAAACAAAAATTGTTCATCTTTACTCAAAACGGAAGGAACGAAAGATTTGGTGTTTATTTCAGTATAGCTAATAAGTTGCTTTGTTTACCTATGTATGGCGATCTAAATCTAATGTAAGTTCTTTGATACCCATTGACTATGCTGTGTGAGAGCAAGGGCAACATTCTAATTCATTCCCACTTATGACTTATAAATATTAAATCTATAGTATTTATATATATGCTCTACTAAATACTGCAAATAGCGCTGAACGCATCTTTTTGCAACATGCAGTTTCCTGAAATCGGGAATATCGATCTTATGCGATAGTTATGCTCATGAAGTGCTTTCAATAAGTTAAGTACGTATATATTAACTTGCAGAGTGAATGATTGGGCAATAACTTTTGTGAAAACTAAGGCGAACATAAGCATTACATAATGACTATGGAATATATAGTGTAGTATGATTATCTAAAAGGGAACCCATATAATGTTTCTAAAGCAGACACGAAGTTTCCGTTTATCATTTCTCTTGAATTCATGCTAAAACATGAGTTTGGGGAATAATATGGCATATAATGTTAGTTTTTTGTGACCGTGAATTAAGCAAAGTAAGGGGTTTGCTACACGCAGTTCGTTTGAGGATAATACATAATGCAACTCATCGTTTGTCTATTCTTTATGCGGTTTCAGTTCAGAATGTTCAGATCCAACAAGATCCACTATAGTGAACATAGTTGACATTGATAGAATGATAGTAATAGTAACAAGAGATCTATTTCAGTTAGTTTTGAGCTCAAGTAGGTAACTCACTGCATTGTCAAATTGAAGCTATACTGTTTCGTTTTGTATCATCCCGTCATCACTCATCATCCCAACCAACCCAACTGAAAATTAATATTAGTAGTAGCTGTCTTCTTCGTAGCTACTGGTAAATGAGAAGACTACCTTGCATTATTCACGTAGCTGCTGAATTGTATTCATTAAGCGTGCTTCCTGTTATAAAAGCTCGTGGTTTGTGTGTTTGTAGCAGCAAGTCATGCTAGACGAATGATATGATAATATTTCTTCGGACTCCTCTCTCAGAGTTGAGTTCGAACTTTCTTGCTTGAGTCGAATTTTTGCTCAGGTAGATCTGGCATCATATACAAAACTCGAGCGTTCGTATCGTATGGTGGTAGTGTTTATTTTCTGCTTCGTTATCGTAGAACATCTCATCATACTTACTATTATACATCTGCACTCTGCAGTCTGCAGCGAAACATCGTTCAGAAAACTACGAAACTCCAATCCTTTAGGCCTTTGCTGTTTATATATTCTCATATAGATTGTTTTGTTTCTGTTATAAATTGTGGTACAGACAGGCGAATGGTTTAGTATGTATAGTTGATAGTAGTATAAAAATTGACACATGAAAATAAAAGAACGTGAAAATAACAAGCTGTTTTATATTAGTAGAAGATAGAAAGAATGTACTAAAACGAACAATAACAGCCTCAATCATAAGAAGCCAAGCTTTTAACTTGCCTTTCATGTGGTTTATCTTTATCTTGACATCTTGGCTGCATTGAAATCTTGAAATGTTTGAGTGGGGTACCTGATCTCTCAGATCATTAGATCTCGATGTGAGTGAGAGAATTTTCGAATTCGTTTCCTACAAGAATGCATTAAAGTTTGGCAAGGATGAAGGAGGCTTTAACCTAACTAATTTGAAAAGATAAAGCAATACAGCCTACAATCACCCTTTTATAAAGTTCTGTTGTTAGAATGACTGATAAATTGCAACTGTTCAGGAGTTGTGAAATATGACTTCGGCCATGAAGGTTACTTCAGTTCTACCTCGCTGCTAAACTTATTCACAAATATCATAGTAATTCGTGTCAAGTTTGTGCAAAATGTTGCCTGGAACTCGTGACTGGAAGATTGAGAAAGAAAGAAAGCAGGCAAAGTTAAAGGCCTTAAAGGAGCTTCGTGCTGAGAAAGAGCGACAGAGAGCACGTCGTCTACAAGTCTGTTTTATGTTTTCTGTACTAAAATTTTGAGTGCTGAAAAGTCATTGTCAGTATCACTTTACATCTGTTTTACTTACTAAAAGTATTGCAATTTTATGTGTTAAAATTATAGGGAGATGCAGGCAGCCTCAGTTCAGGCGGGGCACCCGGTCCGTCATCTTTGGAAGATGTGGATGCTCTCCTTACCAAATTAGATATAGAACCTGTGTCCGCGCGTGTGTCGAGACTGAACACATCCTCCGAAGACCAGTCATCGTCATCGTTAACTCCAGATAGTAGTCTAGCTGCTGCCACAATTGGAGGAAAACAGGATGCAGCTTCAAAGGCAGAAGAACTTGCAAAGTAAGGATCTTAGTGTTCTGTTCTATTATGTTAAATAATAATTACATAATTTTAGGGTAGTGAAGTAAAGGTTGGCTATTTATTGTACTTTGGCTTACGCATTAAATTATAATTTTTCAGGCGTAGAGCAAAGTTAACTGTGTCACAAGTTACTCAAACGAACATTGCAGCCCAGGAGAAAGT
>JAANSM010001239.1:0-19899 GCA_036850725.1 Orchesella villosa | reverse complement strand
CATGTTGATGATGTTGATACTTCACATTTCTATCTAAAATGAGGAAGATTTTAAAGTAGATATAAGAGCTTTTGGTTCTGTTATGTCATGGCATAAGGTAAATACTGGATAGATTACATTTGCAGCAAAGCATGTCTTGTTTGGCAGCTAACTTTAATGGGTAGGGATAGGGATGTAGATTATTTAAGTGATTCCCCTCAAATTAACAAATGAATCTAATGAGCCGTTTCATGCAGAAATTATTATGAATGAAAAAAAAAGTTTTCATATTTGAGCAAACTAAAGAGTTTTTGTAACGACAAGGGATGGATCAGATACCAATCAACTTAATATCTAAAAAAGGAGTGGTATACACAGTCACAGTCAAAGACAATCCCATCAACCATTTCATTAGTAAAAGTATCTAGTATCATATTCAAATTCTAGTGCTATATTAGCCTGTCCTACCCTTCATTTTTTTTAAGTTTTAAGTCCGGGCTAACTTCCAGTTTTTCTACTTTTGACTTTTATCCTGATCGTGGAAATTCTCCGTATATTGTACCCATCGTTTCATCATTTCAAATCATCATGTCATGATCAAGATTTTTTGTTGGGTTTGAAATTTCAGATTATATGGGTTTAGGGTATCGAATGAGCGGTTACCTCTTTTGACGATATGGGATAGCGGGTTGCGTAATTTGATTAGACGTTAGCAATTAATTTTTATTTTTAAAAGTTATGTACGTTGGCACTTGAGGTAGTTTGCTACTTTTATTGGTTGAATTTGAACCGGTCACACAACAGATATTATAGGGATATATTGTCTGTCTTAAAAACAGCTTCAACTTCAACTAAAAGTGACGAGAAAATGCTTACAGAACAATTTGTTTCTTTCCGTTTTACGCTCTAAAATTCCAAATGGGTTAAGCAATACCGTATCATATAATCGTTTTATGTTATTCTAGCTGTGAACATCTTTTCAGGGAGACCACTTTTTTTTGTACACGATACAATACCTGTAGCTACAGCATTACATCATCATCATCAGCATGTTGTGGGTAAATGGGTATAATATAGGATTCAACACAAAAGTCATTTCGATTAAAAGTACCGGACCTGTTAACCGCTTTTTAAGAGTCGAACATCCTACATAGGATTTTTACCGCAGCGATAAACGAGTGATCAGAGATGCACTTTATGGGAATCTTTAATTTTTTCTATTGACTAAAAACAAGGGTCAGGGAATGTCATCAAATCAATACTGGCATTAAGCGGCATAAAATATCCCGCACGTAGATTGTAGATGGGTGCATAACTTCAGTTTCTTGATGTATCTTTCTTCTTCCATTTCAAACATCAACGTTCACTCTTCTTATACGATTGTTTTGATGTGCATTTGTGACTCGTACTGACTTTTTGACTGAGTTTTATTGGCACATAAAACAAAAAACGACTCTTTCTCCCTTTTTCTCTCCCTCTTGTTGAGTTTTTATATGGTTTTCCTTCCTTGATATACTGCATTATTCCGCATCTCACTTTTTTATGCCGTCTCGGTCTCTACCTACGTCTTGAAGAGTTGCGTCACGAAGGGATAAGAGAAGAATGAGAGCCATATCTACAAAGATTCCTTTTCTTTTTTTATTGAAAGTTATCTATTGGTTTCCTGGATTTCAACTTTTTTTTCACTTCTTCTCTTTCTCTAACATGTTTGGCATTAAAAATCTTGCTTTTCAATAGAAGAATGGTGACAGTTATAAACTCGTGGTTTGCATTGGTAAACAGGCACGTAAAGCACACAGGTCGAGGAAATGACGTGTAAAGTACTCTGACACGAAAAGTTGTAAGATGCTTTTCAAGTATCAAGAAAACAAACTTTTTATTATGTTTAGATGAACATTCAATCTTTTTACTTTGACTTCAAAAAGTGTATATATATACTTAAGTATAAACGGTTGTGCCCGTCAACCGTTTCTAACATAAAACTCATCTTACTTCTCCTCGACTTTTCTTATTTTGATGCATTTTCTATTCTATTCTTTCTGTTTGTGCATATGACCATATATCCAATGCAGAGAAACAAATAAAAAGGGAAGAGATGAGTGACGTAAATACACATAATATGAAGGGATAAAAGATAGAATGCTTACTGATTTTATAATGCACAATGAAATGAAACTAAAGTGAAATGCACTTGACTTGACATCAGTGTTGTCTTTGATAAATGTCAAAAAAAGAGAATCTTACATATCATAACGTCTACCTGCAAAACTCAAATGGACAATTTAAGGGCTGAACGGCTTTCATCACGTTCGGGTTAAAAGGGTAACAATATTAGGAGTGACATGTTTCAGATTTTTTCGGTAGATAAAGTCAACTCTCTCGTTCTGACGGTGACATAACCAAAAGCAAGATGAGTATGGTGTGCATACACTCGTAGTACCGAGTGGGACAGGATCATCATCATTTTCATCATCATCTCGAAAAAAGAAGGGCACACCAACTCTCGTCTTCTTTTCTTATCTCATTCTGATGAAACACACCAGAAGAAATAATACCTATTTTTTATTTGTGCTTTTTGACGAGAAAAACTTCTGTTGAGTTCAGAGAAGAGAGAGGGGATATAATATAATATAATATATATTCACGACAAGAATAAAACAACTTTAGACACAAGTGGGCATATCACCTATCCATCAAACAACTTATTCTATCGTATTTCCCTTTTTTATCGCTTTTACGGTAATGCCAACCCGCAAAAAAGAGTATTGAGTCGAGTCGAGTAGGAAGGTCAGAGGTAGAAAACATGATGGACATTTTGTGTGCAAAAATATATGGGTTTAATTACACACAAATCTTCCTCTATTAAACTTGATTTTTACCTACTATACTTTACTACTTCCACTTTTCTACTAGTTTTATACCATCCATACAAATATATATGTATATGTGCATGGCATGCCATTTAGAAGTAAGTAATTTTCATAATAGACACTCTTAGAAAAGAAAATACGCATGCAGAATTATTTTATGCTGGCTGCTGCTGCTGTCGGTGTGGTATGGTGTTCTACAGCGACTACTTACTGCACTGGCACTAGCTGGCTGCTGGCATGACAAGTCTTGCCAATTACGTACTCTTCTTCTTTGACTTTTATACACGATTTCCATTAAAAATGTATTCATCCAGTCATTCAAATGCGGAATTGGTTTTTAATTTTGTAGCCGTATGCAAGTTTTCTACTTCTTTCTCTCTCTTGCTAATCCGAAATTACATATTCTATGCCATTTTCGTGCCATGCCAGTTGGATTCCTAGTTACTTGGCTTTCGAGGAACGATAAAGAAAAAGAAAGAGGGAAACGGAAAATGGTCGTTTGAATTTGCAGGTTTTTGCTATACATATGCAGGTAGTTTATATACGCTTACTCTATACCCTCTTCTGTTATTTAACAAAGAAAACGTGAAGATAAGAATTTAAACATACGTATATACGTAGCTACTTACAACAATTTTATGGTAAAGGAGTACTTATCGTTAGTTGGAAAAAAAGTGTCACTCAGTTACTACGTTGAGTACTTCTAATTAGAAGGAAATTTTAATAATTCTGCACTTTGTATGATTATTGGACGTCTTAAAAAGTTCTTTTGGTTTTGGGCATATTCCACCACGTTCATTTCTTCGGAAGTTGAGGGACTCCAATAGAATACAAAAGGTATATATACTAGGTATAGAGTATCTAGGTGTTTCTCATTCATGGTTATGCATTTACAATGAGCTCAGATGAGGAAAAGGCGTGTACCGATTTAGAAGAAAAGTTTTTGTGAAGAATACTGATAACATTTTTGTATCACAATATGCTAATATACGTATGAATACCATAGAGTACACTTTTACTGTATATATTTTCTAGTCCCGCACGATAGACCTGACCTAACAGTATTTTGTAGAATGATGATATGATGATGATGATGATGATACGCAATATTTGTTGCATTTTCTTCAAAGACAAATATACTACGTGGAACATCAATAAAAAAGTTTTCTTATTGTTGAAGGAAACTAGATACGTATTTGTAAATATACCCCAAGACACAAAGTCAACTCCCTATGATTTTATGGATTGTTTTGTTACGTTGACTCATCCTCGTGTATATTTACCATTTAAAACTTCTCGGATGAGATTATCTTCCTTCCTNATGGATTGTTTTGTTACGTTGACTCATCCTCGTGTATATTTACCATTTAAAACTTCTCGGATGAGATTATCTTCCTTCCTTTGATATATTGTCTATTGTCTACAGCAAACTTTTACCATGTGGTGATTTTTCATCAACTTATATTCATTCCAAATTAAGTTTCGTATTGGTGGCAGTAGGTAATAAAAAATTGGATATAACGTAACATTTTGTAAGAGGAAATTATGTGATCTTATGGTATTGTTTCTGTTTTAACTTTTTTTTTTGTAATAATATAATTATATGACCAAATGGTTGTTGGCCTTTTTTGCCCTCAATCATCCTTTGCCCATATATTTTTTTGATCCCGCAAGCAAGCACGTGTAAGAGGAAATTATGTGATCTTATGGTATTGTTTCTGTTTTAACTTTTTTTGTTGTAATAATATAATCATATGACCAAATGGTTGTTGGCCTTTTTTGCCCTCAATCATCCTTTGCCCATATATTTTTTTGATCCCGCAAGCAAGCACGGAACCACTGTAGAAAAAATCTTTAAAAAGTTGCAAGTTGCAATAACGCAGTGGTATTAAAACGATATAGGAGAAGCATGATATAATGTAATACATGGAAACAAAAGGACATTCATCATCACTGTTCTCAACATCAAAGCAATCATATCATTCTGCACGTATTCCATTAAATATTGATATAGATGTGTGGCTTGGGCTAACGATAAATTTTGGTTTTGAGACCAACACTCCGACTCCTCGATCATCTCTCTCTCTCTTGCATACTTTGAACTTGCGGGACAGTGAGCGTAGCAGAAGAAAGATATGGTATACTGCGCGTTGGTGTTGGTGAGTTTAGATTGGATTTTGAACCACACTCTACTCCAGAATAACCTTATGTGTGTACCATATATGCAGTTCTAAAGTAATCAGTTGACTGTGTACTCAATCATCGAAGATTTGCTTCCTTTTCCTCCATTAAAATCCCAAAGAATTACTGAGATTGGAGGCTTCTCTCTCTATATAGGTTGTCGTTGAGTGCACTACTGCGTCACAATCAATAAAATTCATATTCGATGACTGTAAGTGGACTTGATTTGCGCGTGCATATGTTCCCACAACTCATCTTTTTGTGCATAATCATTCAAAACAATATATATGCAACCCCATATGTTTTTGCTTTGGCTGGTTCGGAATTTTGAAACATTATTGGCAACCTTCTCATCTTCATTACAATCAGTACTCAATGCAAATGCAGAAATTGAATATTCAGTGGGAATTGAAGCAGCAAAATTACTCACGTTTGAAGTATTATAAAAACTTCCATCCCTTTCCCTACCGTTATCCCTTCTCATCATGAAATCCAAATACTACAGACATACAAGGAAAACCTGCATCGGTTAATATCTGGCAAAAGCATTTTGCAAAAGTATGCAAAAAAGTATTGTCTGCTGCTGAAAAAACGAGAGAAATCAGGGAAACGAATGACAGTAATAAATTGCAGGTATGCTTGTGTAGTTTTTTTTTGTTTATTTCGTATACTTATAATACGTGCCCAGTTTTTGATTCAGGCTAAATCGTTATTACGTAGGTATTGGTACAGGGGGCAAGTTTAGTGCATGTGCTTATATATGTGGCTTTTTGACATACAGGAAAAACAACATAAACTTTTGTATAAAAAAATTATAGAGGTAAAAGATGCTCATGACATTGATCATCGCATCGCATGCGAGATTGAAAAGTTTTGTACTTAAATTAACTTCTTTGATCAAGTATATACATAATATATTGTTCTCTTTACATTGAATTTGTTGGGATGAAACTTGTTGAAAACACTTTACAACTTAAATTTTTACAGTAAAAGTTGATAATATTTTGGCTTTTGGCGAATATGGATTTCTGTTTTTCAATCTGTCAGTCTGTTTTCAAACACTTTAAAAAATACGGTTTGTTTTTCCTTCAACACACATTCTACATTGCGTTAGAGGCATATCATGTTATTTTAAGCAACTTATAAGGAAACCAGCTGCATCTTCGGATCTATCGTGATAGCTATCTTGCTCAAAATGGTATTTTATCTAAACATTTATTGGAAACTGATATTTTACAATATGTTTTCTACCTCAAACTCATTTGGACGTCAGTCAGCATCATCCTGAATTTATACTTGGTAGGATATATATATGCATGTACATAATAATATATGTAGCTTGCTGTGAGCTTTCGTGCTTGATCCCTGGAAAAGTTGTCAGTATATAAGCAAAACTGATGAAACTCCACGGATCCCAATCCCATATCACATGGACTGTTGCTACCAACTCTTGACAGACATGTGTTAGGTGTCAAGTGGTGAAAAACCACTTGCCATCTGAAACCCAAACTTTCTCACAGTAATTACAAAGAGGAAGGGATGTGTTGGGCTTTCGTTACGTAAACGTTTTTAATGTTTATTATATATAGACTGCCTACTACGTGCAATATGTCTACAGTTTATAAGTTCTTGACTTGACTAGAGCTACAAACTACAAACAAGAATTTCTGATTTAAAACTGCCATTTACCAACATCAGCACCAACTTTGGATCCAAATAAATAGTAGTTTGTCTTCACACAAGATGTATTATAGACATGGCTCATAGATTCAAATCTAGAAATGCGACTTCGTGGGAGAGGAGAGGCATCAATCATGTTGAAAGCAGAAACCATAATGTAAACACTGCAAAAGCTCTAAGGAATAGTAGCCATTAGCTAACAACTATTCCTCCTATTTTCTTGGTTCAACTCAACGAGTGGTATATAGCCCATATAGTACCATAGTCAGTAGTCCGATTGCTCTTCGTATAAAGTGTTCAATTTGCAAATTGTAAAATCACTGCTGCGTAAAAACACAGGTTATATGTTGGGCAGGGAAAGGTGCATGAAGGAGAGTTCTTGAAGGAGGCTTGTTATGTGGTATTTAATATTAAATGTTATTTGGTATACCTACATTGTATAGTTTGCGTGATCATGAATCATTGACACTTGAGAAGATTGTGTTGCGGTGATGCATACAATTACATATGAATCAGTATCACATATCACATCATCAACACATCTCATCGTCAGCAGCTCTCCGTGTGATATCAGCATTATGATCTCAACCCAAAGATACTAACAAAAGGGAAAAGCTCTGAGTGAGTGGCTGGTTGATTTACGGGAGTTATCACAACATTCACAACCATCCCGAAAATTAACTTTATAGACACCAAACTCATATATATCTTTTTCATGTAGGTCACACAATGACTTTTTACTGATTCCATTCCAGCTTCCTAGTCCATTGGGACGGAAAGAAGCAAATCAGAAACTCGCATGAATTCCAAAGTTAATTTCCTGAGTAAACATACATTTGCATGGAGTATGGAGTGTGGAGGAACCTAAGAAAAACTTGCACAATGGTACACATAAAGTACAGAACATGGCTCCTTGGCCTGTGAGTAAATAAACAAGCAACAACATTCAACATTGATCTCTCCAGTTAATGGCAAAATTTTTCTAGTGAGTGTTATCGATGCTTCACATCATACACGCGTGTAAAGTAGCGTTGGATATATTATATGGAGAGATGTGTGTTTAGGAGGAGTTTACAAGTTTGCTTGGAACAGGCATCATACCATGATCATATACCAACGGTTTTCATCTAAGATGTGGTTCATTTCTCCCCTAGTTTTCTAACACACAAACTGTGCTTGGTGACTTTCCATTGGAATGAATGATGAGGTTTGTTGATTCACTATGATGATGATGAGGATGACTAGTGGTTTTCATTAGAAAATCTAAGTTCCGACCAAGAAAGTCCTTAAACTTACTTTTTCAAAGTGGAATTCTTGGAATTACATAGACCAAAAAGGAAACCCGAAAATATGTATATTTATATGTGTAGTATGTAAAAATATGTATGAATGTATAATAACATTGCAACTTTTCAAGTCAAGAGAACGTACATAACGAGTCCACATGCAAATTCACCCATCCGCATTATATTATACCAGGAAAGCGAAACGCTAAATGTACATACACGACGACACAAAGTTTCTAAGCGGAAAATAAGGAAACCGTCCTAGATTTCCTTGATTTTATCATCACATTACAGATTATGAGAACAAGAGCACTTGTATAAGTGGAGTTGCCAAGAAATCGCATGGAAAAGGGAGTTAAGAAAAAAAAGTCAGCATGTGTAATTTGGTATTCAAGTGTACACCGTACCGTCTCACATCTGCTATCCAAAATCCAAGTCTGATTTTCTTAGGTTAACTGGATTCTGGATAGATAGATATATTCATGTTACCTGATCGCAAATGATTATGTCAACTCCTTCCTCTATACTCTTCTGATTTTTTCCCTTTTCCTCAACTTTGAAATTGAACTGAAAAGTCTAAGAATAGACTAAGTTTGCGTTTGAGTTCTCAGTTGAATCTGTAGTCAATTTCATGAATGCTCACACAGAGCACATCACTTCACATTCTATAAAGCATTCTTTCATCTTCCTTCCTGTCAACTCTCACGTTATTGATAGGAAATGGCATTTCTTTGGAGGAAAAAGTTGACACAACTGTCAGTACTTGTTTGATCATATGGGATGGTTATGTATGCATGCAAAATATATGTGATGATCCGCTTCCTTGCAGAAATTGCATAAATCAATTTAATGTCTGCCAGGGAGTATACTAATATATATCTTGTAATATTGGATGTCTCGTAAAAAGCCAAACATGATACCGTATCATCTAAAAATAATTCCGAGTGCATGTAAAAACCTGAATGCACACGGAAGTCTGTAGACCTCTCAATTACGACAGACGTTTCATGTAAATTTGATGCAATGAACGTGAACCCAGGATGTTGGATGTGTACTGAGGTATATATGGGAATCCATAATTCATCAATGTCTGATTCATAACGGGAAAAACGTTGTTTATTTTTCCGTTGAATTAATTGAATCTTTTAGGATATACTCTTGTGATATTAAAAGGAGAGTTGCGTAACGATGATCCAATATGAGCATTAGGATTGGGTCTGTCAAATAGCTGAATTTACACGTTTTGCTAGAAGCATAATAATAATGTATTCAATATGCACATTATTATACCAAAGCCAAAATCAATTCTATCATAGTAGTTAATCGCTATTTTACACTTCGTCTTATCGATTATTGATGTGCACATAACAGGTAGGTATGAAATGAAAATCACTATTAATGTGCTGCATCTCCTATACATCAATAATTTATCATAGACCAGCTGTCACGAATTGTGCATCTTGATAGACATTCAACTATGACTCAACTACAACTATACCCACCGCTTCGTACATTTAACACTGGTTTGGTTTATGGACACCCACCAACGAATCGCCTCAAGATTTGAGCTCCTGCAAGCGATAATTTTTGAAGAAACATCAACAAAAAGAGGGAGGCAGGGCAGTAGTAGTGGGTACAACGCCATGTTTCCATTGCATTGAATATAAAGTTTATTAAACGAGTCCCCGAATTGCATTAGCTCACTTAAGACCGGTGATTTGTTTACATTCCCATCGTAAATTGCGTTGTTTATTGCTCCTAGTGGTAATAACACATTAGGGATAAGTTACACCGAACATCGGCCACCCAGGAACTTCGGAACATAGTTTACGAGTGATTTACATACCATGTATTTTGCTACTATTATATGTATTGCTACCAAAAACAGTATTGTACCTATAAACATGTTACTTTTACTACTGCTTTCTACAACATGGAATTATCATCAACGAAATAACATGTATTTATCGCAAGCTAAAAAACTCTGTAGAAGCCAAAACCAAGTCACTGTGAGTGACCTGCCAGTTACCAATGTGTAGTTCACTGCCAGTGCCAAAGCAAACCTTTTGGGTGCAATGTTCACCAGAGCAGCAAGCATTATTTCACCGGCTGGGTACCAATATGATTCATACATTTTTCATATTTTAACAGTGAGCAATATACCGCAGCTAATTTTTATTGCTTGTATAGCGCCACCTTTAACAACAACCAGGGAAAAAACAACCCGTTTTATATTCTTCAAGAAAGGAAGTAGTTTAGCTTTGCACCAGTAGCTTAAATACGTGTGATTCCTTGGAGGTTCACACCATTGTACAAGTTATACATGCCCACCGCCACCATGCCTATACCAAGCCAAAGCTTTATGAACGTGATGCTTGGATATACTGTTTATGAAATAATTTTGAAGTTTCTTGAACTATTGATCATGATTTTAATTTAATTTTTATGATTCTTTCGTGTCCTGTACAGGGTGTTCTTACTTCCGCCTCTGACTACTTGAGACGTGCAACAGATGGTCGAGTCTACTTTAATCGGGTGACAATTGTTGTCCCACCAAATTGGGATTCTGTGGCTTGTCGAGGAGCATTACCTGCATCATCTTACATTTCTAGAGGTGCTGTAAATGAAGCTACTATCCGAATTGGTATGGAACATCCTATTTTTGGCTATTTTCCATGGACACAACAATCACGAAGCTGTGGCCTTCCCGGTGACTTCATCTCTGTTGGCTATCACTACATCCTTCAGTTCAATGAGACAGAAAATGGAATTGTTGGTAGCTCCGCCTCATCATCTGCATCATCATTAGGGTCCACCAAGGTCTCTTATGGAGCTGGTGCAAGCGGAAGTAGTTTCAATGAGCCTGAAAATGACTTTGACAATCATTATGAAAGTGGCAGCAGGGGGTACAATGGTTATGATGGTGTGGGACATGGGACAGGCCAAAGTGCAAACTTAGTAGCAGCGGGTAAGTCTTGCTTGAGACAAAAGCTTATTTTATTTTTAGTAATAAATGTAACAATATGCGACACTACTCAATGCATATATAGTAGCCATATGCGTACATAGAACACTTCATATGCAACAGGATTTCAGTATTTCTACATATGATGACATGTAAGTATCTACCATATTCCACAAGAGTAATGCATATACATATATACGTACTGGCGTACTGCTTTCACCAGTATATATTTGTGACTTGTTTAAATTACACTTTCGATTTCGTCGCACCATACTCTTGACACAAGGTAACATCAAACCATTACGATTAACCACTAACTATTAAACCAATGTTTCCATTCTTTGACACACCGTTCTCGTTCGCTCTCTCTCTCTCAAAATTTGAGAGGCTTGTAAAACACATTTTTCAATGGGTAACACTTCATACCTCTGCCAGCATTTCCATGAAGAGCGCCATTCAGTTCACAAGGGATGCATTAAGCATAATCGTTAAATTTTACTGCGCTTACGGAAAACGATCTTCTATATTCGCACCAATATTTTTATTCCGCCGTGTGCTTCCACAAACCATTATAGATTTTTTCTCTGTATGAGTCTCTATTATTTTCTGTTCAACGGTGGAATGAAAGTGGAAACATGAAAGTATTTCGACCTGTATATGAGCATTTTACCAAAAATATTTCGCAATTTTCTCTGTTCCGAAATCCTTATATGATATCATCTTCTCTTTTATCTACGCCAGTAGGTGAATCGCAGTCTCCATTTTTAATTCATTTCTACTACATATAACTCACATACAAATTGTAAGCATGGCCTCATTTTTTCCTGATCCCATAAAGATAGTTTCATCGTGATGTGACTAGGAAGATGATTATCATAATGTAAGACTAGATTTATGTTACGTTAATCTTTCTATGCAAGGTTTTTTGGGTCCTTACACACACATGTGCTTGCATGTCTAAAACTATCCTCACATTATTCAATTCCTGAACGAATAGCACGCATGCAATGCATATTACCAATTTGTGGGTAGAAAAAGTAGGAAGGTAAAGACATTTTTAATACAGTTATTTCAGGCATGAAATAGATTCATTATTCTGTTCCCTAGTACAAACAGCGCGTGCTACTGCTAATACCAAATACTAAGGGTGTAATCTACATGTAAAAGCCCTCCTACAAGTTTACCAGAAAATGCATAGGAAATGGGAACACAATACGCAGGAGGTTGAGTACAATCTCCAGCAACTTTAGGAAAGCTTAGTCTTAGAACTAGAGGTAGAACGAGCTTAGGATTAGAACGTGGGAGAATATGTAAAAGTGAATTTGGGCAGTGTGTAATCTGTCAATAAAATTTGTTTGTTCTTGTGGAAAAATGTCATGGAGTGTGTTTCCCCAAATGATTGATCGTAACAGTGTTTGCTCAAGGCCACTACACGAGTAGTGGGTCACAAGCTATAATAATGTTATTGCGTAGAATGTAGAAGGCAAACATAGGTTTTCAATAATGCTATTATGTACCTTTATGAGTGTAACCACTTGCATGCGATGCGATGGGATGCATGATTTCTCATATTTCATGCACAACACAGTAAGAGAACACTTCAGAATTTGTGGCAGGGGACTGCACAGCTCTTGCAGTTCTGGACAGAAGTAAATGATTAATTTCCTGTTGTTCTGAGCTCGGAGCATATCTTGTTCCTGATTTCATCAGGAATTGGAGTAATCTGATGATGATGTATTTAAAAATGAAATTCATTCCACGTGTGGGTTCTCTCCGCCTAGGTATTTGATAAATAAGAAATTACGTGTGATTCATTCGAGCAAAAATTCTAGCTAGCCTTTAAAATTGTGCCTTTGAGCATTTTTAGCTTCACAAGCAAACTTCAGCCTTGGAATCGATGAATGATAAAATAAAAGTTTATATTAACAAAATGCCTCACAATGAGAGAGCGCAGCTGTAATAAGGAATATTACTTACTAAGAATTGAGTAAGAATGCTTTGAATTTACATACTGCATGTGCACACGTTTCCGGATCATTGGCTTTATCAGGTTTGTCGTTACATGTTCAAGAAAGCCAAACTAGTCACATGAAATGAAAATATTTATGTCTGGCCTCTACTGAGCCAAAAATCGTATCTGATTTAGATGTTTTTGTATTGAATTCGTGTATCGAATTCATTCCAATACAACTTATTCGTTTGAACAGATCGTTGTGTCTGTGTGACACGGTATGTCTCATTTAGTCACTGCTTTGCGGCAAAAAATGCGATACTAAGTTGGCAGGGAAAGTGATAAGTTATCGTAAGTAATGTTATTTTTTGTCGTACGCACGATTCGCATCGAAATTCGAAATGTAAACAAGAGAATAAAAACACACACACAAACATAAAAATAAACAGACAACATAACTATACATTACTACATCCATAATCTGGGCGGATATTTTAGTAGGGAAGTTGTACTTTGAGTATCAAAATCAATAAAATCTGAAATAGCAAAACCTTGCCGTTGGGAAATCAGTTTTGAAGTTTTTGTACTGTTCAAACTTGTGTGTGGGCTTACAAGCATTCTAAGATTATATTTACATGCATAACAATCACATTAATTCATTCACATACACTCAAGAAAACAGCACGACAAAGTTTTCCTATGTTTTGTCTCGTAATTCTTTCTTTGAGCAACATATTTTTTATGAATTTCATTTTTCTCTTACTTCCGCTTAAGCACTATAATACCACCACTTGCTGGTTTATAGTTCCTCCAGCACAGTTAGTGGTATGGAAGGAGTGTGGAGGTAGGCGGGCTCACGGAACTTATTCACTGTGCCTTGCATTTGCATCATGGCATCATTGAGAAAGAGAAGGAGAGAGCCTGTAGAAAATTTTACGGAAGCT
Organism: Orchesella villosa; assembly: GCA_036850725.1. Lineage (NCBI taxonomy): Eukaryota > Metazoa > Arthropoda > Collembola > Entomobryomorpha > Orchesellidae > Orchesella > Orchesella villosa. The sequence continues at coordinate 6,043 of JAANSM010001239.1, read as the reverse complement.
CCATGTGTACGCCTGAGGAAGTGAATATATGTATTATATTCTGTAATGTAACAAGACCTTTTCTTTATTTTTCAGATCGAGCTTTTGTAAAGGAGTGGGCTAAGTACCGCTACGGAGTATTCGAAGAAATTGGTTTTCCAAATGATCCCATCTACCCCACCTACTACAAGGAACTTGGTGAAAGAAAACCAACATCTTGTACAAACCTACCCCTGAGAGGAAACTGGTAATTACATTTTCCTATGTTATATTATTGTTTTTACGAAACCTTAAAATAACCCTATAGAAAAACTTTGCTGTAGAACGTAACCTTATTCTCAATGCCGAAGGGTTGTCGTTGTCGCGCTTTATATTCTATACCAAACCATCCAACCCACTATATTACAGCTTGCAGAAAATTTCTTGAAATAAATTGGTAGGTAGGTGGTAAATGATTTGAAGATTGTTGCATTTGGTGGTCTATGTGAGTATATGCAATTAAATTAAACACGAAGCCCACCCACCCGATACCAGAAGTAGATGTGATTTTATCTGGTAGGTAGGTGGTAAATGATTTGAAGATTGTTGCATTTGGTGGTCTATGTGAGTATATGCAATTAAATTAAACACGAAGCCCACCCACCCGATACCAGAAGTAGATGTGATTTTTTTAGAAGTTGTGTAGCTCGTAACTCATTACGATTACATTGTTATTGTTAGTGATGCTGACATACACTCATTTTGAGCCAAAAGCTGCGCACTATGGTATGAACTTTAGATATTGAGCGTCTTTTGTCCTGGTTTAATTTACTATGAGGAATCCAACTTAACTTGTATAGTTGAATAAGTATTACATTTCATGAGCACAAAAACAAACCATGTTTATTCAGGAATAAATGTAGCATTATTGTACTTCGTTTTCTTCGTTCACACAAAAAAATGTAATATTATTAAGAATTAGTCTCTCGCAAATCTTAAAGGTTGCTTCTCATGAACCCCACGACTTTCTTGCCGCAGCATTATATTTCTCATTTGGTTTCCTTTGACAAAGAAAAGAAATCAATTTTGCCGCATGAAGAAATGATTCATCATTTCCTCTTTTTAGTTTTGTCTTTCGCCCAAAAAAAACTTCTTTTGTTCCATTTGGTTGTGTTGTAAGAAAAGAAAATTACATTTGACAACATTCATGCCACTCCAAGAAGCTTACTCTCCTTAGTCTCCTTCTCCTTTGTCGAAAGGGTAGCGATGGCTCGGAAACCTGACCTTTTCATAAGAATTCCCATGTGAAGGTTGAAGAGCACCCAAAAGAAAACTAAAATGGTGTCCCTAGTGAGAGCGGAACAAGTCAATAATCGCAGTAATAATGACCCTAACGATATGGGCTGTGTAATGTAATAATGATGACAACATGTATACTTTTAACGAGTAATGCATGACATTGAGAGAAAAAGGGAACCTGTGAAAAAAGTCATAAACCATTGTGTGTTTTACTGTTCTCTCAATAAAAGATGCGAAAGAAGCACTTCTTTTTTTTGACTGCTGTGAATTCACCTATTTCTCACCTTTTTAAGTTTTTTTACAGTCTTTTAGCAAGAATAGTGCAAAAATGAATTTGTGTCTTTATTATACCATTGTACAAAACTGCTGATTTATGGTCGTACGCCTTGTCCTTTCGAATGCTCACGATGTGAATAAAACGAACACTAAAATGTTATGGATGCATGCAGAAAAGAGAGGATGAGTTAAGATGGAACTCTCTCGTGTTACTATGCTTTGTGTGTGTGTACAAAATACTGCCATAAAAGTGACACACTTTTACTGCTTCTTCTTCCATGCACCCAGGTTTCATCATAAACAAAATAATATAATGTTCACTTCACTTGAGCTTGAGTAAGCTCGCAGCATCAAATCGGCTCCCTTTGGTTACTCTCTCAACCCCCAAAGCTTATTTGACTCAAAATCACTTTAAGCTCCGCTCGGCGCTCTTACCTTTTACTTACTTACGACCTGTCAATTAACGTCGATAATGAAAGACAAGTTTGACAACAATAGCCGCGGTTGCATTAACATACAAAACACCTGTTATTCCGCGTGCTCACGATTGTACTTTGTACTTCTTCATCTTCACATCATATCCTGGGAAAATCCTATTTTCTTTGGTATTTGAGCCTAATAGTTCATTATGTTTTTGCATGTGAGGATTGTATTTTATACTCTAACTCAATGCCAGAACTAATCGCGTTTAGAACTTTTTTGTCATCTTTTATTGCTAATAACATTAGGCTAGCCAGCAAGTCCTTTCTAAAGATAGTATTTTTAGCATTGAACTAGACTAACAATAAATAAAGTATCATTGTATGCTTCACATAGGCAAATAAATACTCAATTTTTCGGCAATAATCTCGTATTTCGTTTGAGATTAGTTTACCAGCAAATTTGCTTCGAGGTGAGTAACTATATTATTAAAGATTGCGGTTTGCCTGTGAATGTAGGGATTAGTAGTGTCCCCCTTTGAATAGATCTGTAGTTTAAGTATCTACTGCTGGTCACAATAGAAAATATAGTGTCGCATGCTTACCAAATAAGTTGACATTTGAGCATTATGTACCTATTCGATATAGGCACAACTTTACCTTACAGCGGCTTAAGTCTCTGTCATCAACATTACTCATTTACTGCTTAATCTACCTTTATGTAGAAATGGATACTCTTACACTACTTACAAAATTATTGTTGCCAGCTTTGGCTTTCCGAAGAGCATGCGATTCCCTTTACTCGCGCTAATGTATCCAAAATGCATCCAGATGACTTAACTTTAACATGTGCGCAATCCATGGAACAACAAAAAATTCAAAAGAAAAGGGATCCGTTTTATTTTCACCACGACCCACGACAAGAATGAAGTCAATGAGTAGTTCATTACGCTTGATGTGATTTAGCCGATATCACAAACGTGATAAAATCAAGACCCTTCAGATATCTCGATAAATTAATGTGAGCATTTGTTTGATATTAACATTGGCAATAAGTGTATCACCCTCTCCTTGTCATCACTACTTATTCATGCCACAAAGCTTGATTAAATGCATTAAATTAAACGAAATGCACACACAAACACATGCATGCAATCTGTCATGATTGCGTAGGGTTGCCGATAGTCTTTTCTGAATGCAACTTTCATGTAATGTAATTCCCAAAAGAGTAATTCACTTTCCCTATAAAATGTAAATAGAAAAGTGCAAATGCGATAGGTTGTGAAATTAGTTTGATTTAATGAGAATCGCTACAATCACGATAATGAGCTTTTGATAAAGTATTTCATATAATATATCTCAGTGCAGTACTTTCGTTCAAAGAAAGATTCTCGTTTGACTTGGTTGATCAAATGCAATGCAGCAAATCGAAAAATGTCTAGATTTATCGAAAGGAATGAATATTTTCATGGCATGTACTTGTATTGAAGTCATTGCTTGATGAGTTAAATTCTTACATAGAGATAAATTTATCCATCTTTCTCTTGCCTTGCACACTTCCCTCTAGGGATGTCCTTTGTGCATAGACTTTAGTCTCAACTTAGAAAACAACATTCAAATTCATTCTTATTTCTCATGCATACTTTTACAAGTCTAATACGTTTTCAGGGTTCTCCTTTTTACATTTTATGCGTGCGACACTCTAAATATATACAGTTTTATACGCACTGCAGCAACTTGAGGCAACAGCCATGATTCAAAGCTGGGTTGTGTGATAAGGCTACTTTACTTACACAGGTGACAGCCTATCGACTAACACTGAAAGGCAGAAAAGGCTATATATACTCATTGTTCAGGAACCCCAGCTTGAGGCTTTCGAGGGAACGGAGTAAAAACTCTCGCAAACAATTATAATGTGATAGGAAGCAAGTTGACAGTTCGATTGCATTGCGATATAATAAATCTAAAAAGCAGTTCCCGTATCTAGAAACTATGTGCCTTGCTCCTATACTCAGTACTCACACGATATTGCTATATATAATGTTCATTCGCGTCAGATTTGTCGAATAATTAGGAGAATGCAACGGGAAAGTGGCAACTCTCGCTTGACACGTCCTAAAGTACGTATTATTGTATTCAAATCATTCTAATGGCCTTGGGGAGTTGGAAGCTTCTATTTACTTTTCTATTTCTCAATAAATATGGCATTGTAATTCTACATTACTCGTGTAAGCATATACTTATACTTAAGGTATATTATTTAGTGTTGCATGCGTCTGACACCGCGACGTAGTTGAGCTGGTATTGTATTACTAGTTACTACTACTAAAATTTTCATGTCATGTCATGAAATCCGGAATAGGTTAAGCACACTAGTCTTCCTCGTGTACGATTTCCAACTCCCGTTATTACATGTCTTAGGCATTACATACAAAATATGAATTTCAGTAGATTGCTTTCACTGAGACAAATACATATTATGAGGCTTGTGTGTAGGCGGTGAGTTGATCCTGGGTGAAGGCAGCACTTTGTAAGTACATGCTAGAACGGCTATATATATACTCCAAAACAAGAAAAATCCTGTCCGTGAAAATTCAAATTCTGTACGCAATGGTTGTTGTGCTCTTCTCATTTTACTCTCATGTCTGGATTTATATTAAGCGTTTCTATATGATTTTCACTGGGAAATCTTGTAGTATATATATACACGACGTTTTTTCCAGGATATTTCATTGTTCCGTTATATGCATTTTTATGGATTTGTGTCCTGCTTTCTCATCCAAAAATTGTTGGCCACCAGCAGTAAATCCATGATTTTGCATGCATGAGAGAGCATTAGAGCTGAGCTTATTACGAATCCAACTACACAATAACAACAGCACATATATAAGCAGTTAGGAGAGGAGAGAGAGAGTAGCCTCTGGAATGTAATGTAATCTGGCAGGAGAGAAACTACACAATATGCATGTAGTACCGCCGAGTTCAACGGAAAAGCAGAGCAATGTAGGGAGCTAGTTCAAAGTTGCTTTTTAAAAAAGAAATCTCTGAATGCATACAAACAGAAGGGCCTTTCTAGTAATAATAATAAGAGGATATCATTATTTTTTCGAGATTTTCGTCAGTGTTTGCTCTTCTGCCTTGATATTACAAGTTTTCCGTAAACATGGCAAATGATATTTTCTGTAGCCCAGCTTATAAAAGAAGCTTATACACAAACAACCCAACAAACACCCATCCGATGCCCAATTTTCTACCGTATGTTTGTGTGTATTTGTACTCTGTATTCAAGCTTTTTTTGTTTAGTCCTTCGTGGTATTATTGCACACTGTGAAAATGCTGAAATTCGATGCGAGAACAAGGTCGGAGTCGGAGCATCAGATTTCAGTACTGGCAGTCTTTTATAGCAATGTTTTTTCAAAAATCCACTCGTGTTCTCAGAAGATTTGGGTACGGAAATATGTATCTCATGATGCCACCCTACTTCAAAATAAGTGTACTTCTCCAAGGCATTATACTTATACTTATAACACATGGGGCATCAGATTTCAGTACTGCCAGTCTTTTATAGCAATATTTTTTTTCAAAAATCCACTCGTGTTCTCAGAAGATTTGGGTACGGAAATATGTATCTCATGATGCCACCCTACTTCAAAATAAGTGTACTTCTCCAAGGCATTATATACTTATACTTACAACACATATACGTAAATGCATATACCTACTTACACAATCATTTCATTGCTACAGTCATATTCGTTCATTATGTAAAGATCGGCTAGCTTTTGTAGCATGTTCTATTAGTTCTTTTAAGCTTTTATTTTATTTCCTTTAATGAAAGACACGAATAAACTAAAATGGCTTGCATTTTTAAGCATAAATTTTTTTTACAACAAGTCGATCATGCTTGCCTCTTGCTAGTGCATGTATATTTGATTGTGGTAGCCTGGTAGCAAACTAACTGATTTTGTACGTGTTCAACCAGAGATTCCAGTTTTACAGTGTCATAATGAGTGATGATGGCTACTATTATGAAACTGAAGGATCTAGTGCGTATGGTATTATGGTTTATGGAAAAGGAAAAAAAGGAGTAA